>VDFB02366479.1:0-28031 GCA_007258455.2 Sequoia sempervirens
TTTTGGCACCTTTGGGGTCCCAAGTGGCACCTCTTGCAAGCTTGGAATTCAAGTTTTTGGCCTTCAACACTATTTTGGTTCCTTTGGTGTCCCAAGTGGCGCCTCTTGCAAGCTTAGAAAACATTTTTTTAAGATGCAAACTCTATTTTGGCACCTTTGGGGTCCCAAATGGAGCCTCTTGTTTCCTTGAAAAGTTGTCATTCTTATTGATTTGAGGTGGTTTAGCTTGTAATTTGACCTATTTTGTAGGGTGTGATTGTGGAAAGCCCTCGGGGTGATGTTCGCAAGATGTCCTTGAAGTCTAGGAGTCATCGGTTTGTCACGTTTTGGATTGATTTTAGTTAGATTGTGGTATGTGCAGTGTTCAATTGATGTTTTGTGTGATGATTTGATCTCATGATAGGCGAGAATCAAATGATAGAACCAATGTTGTATTATCCTCATAATAGGCAAGGAACGATAATAGGATTGATAGCATATCATCCTCATGATAGGCGAGGAACAATGGTAGGATTGATAGCATATCGTCCTCATGATAGGCAAGGAACAATAGCTTGATTGATAGTAGATCATCCTCATGATGGGTGAGGAACGATAGTTTGATAGATAGAAAATCGTCCTCATGATAGGCGAGGAATGATGAATTTATTGATAGTAGATCGTCCTCATGATAGGCAAGGAATGATGGGTTGATTGATAGTAGATTGTCCTCATGATAGGTGAGGAACGATAGTTTGATAGATAGAAAATCGTCCTCATGATAGGTGAGGAATGATGGGTTGATTGATAGCAGATGTTGATTGTTCTGATTGATTTAATTTGAATGACTGCACATTAGCTTGATTGACTGATAATATTGATTGAACATGACATTGATTGACTTATTTGATTGAACATTACATTGATCGACTGATTTTTGTTCATGATTAGGGAGATGGAGATGTACTCTAGTCTCAGGAGAGATTCCCGAAGACCTGGAACATGGTCTGCCGATTGTCCTCAGCCAACTTAGAGATATTCTCCTATTGTGGGTTGACTTCCCTATTAGATATTCCACAATATAGAATCAACAGAGGGTTGCTGACAACATTGGTGGAGAGATGGCATAGTGATCCTAATACATTTCATTTTCCAACTAGAGAGATGACCGTGACTCTCGAGGATGTCTATCGTATTCTATGGATCCTAGTGATGCGAGATATAGTAGTGTATGACAAGATAGAGCAAGGTGGGACAACTGCCTTGTGGAGATTATTTCGAGATGATCATGTTATGGGCCGATGGATCCCTTGGTCAGAGATGATTAGCATATATGATCCTTTGTCGTATGTACTTTTTGGATTCATTGGTGGATTCCTTTGTCCTGATCGTAGGTCAAAGGGATTTTCAGCAGGTTGGGGTCGTGTGCTATCGCAGATGACACTTGATGGTACCAGGTATGCCTGGGGCTCATGTATGTTAGCCCACTTATATCGAGATTTGCACAAGATTGTTTATTATGGGGCGATGAACTTGTCATGTGGCATCACATTACTGCAGACCTGGGCATGGGAGCATATAGCCATCACTCGACCAATGGGAGAGACATCAACCACCAGGGAGACCCTATGTTTTTAGTTATAGCGGTCCACATGTCTAGCATAAGCTGGGCAAGGTTGCTTATTGGAGGCGGGTTCTGGATGATTTGGAGACTGTCACCTAGCGGTCATACTTGGATTATGAGCAGTGGCCAAAGGATCAGCTGGAGATTCCGTTTATGTTGTTGTCCAGATGTTGTGCTTGAGTGCTACTTGTATCTGCGAGTATGTCGACAGTTTGGACAGGTTCAAGGGATGCCCTTGGGAGTTTCCCATTACGCATGACGATGATAAGATGTGTTAGAGTGGGGCCCCTATGTATCATATGAGGTGGCTTGTACAAAGTACTATACCTTGACACCAGGTTTATGGGATTATGTTCCGTGTATTACAGAGGTTGGGATGACCGAGGATTATTTAGAGTTCTTCCATACGCATCCCTTTCCTAGATTTATGCATCTAGAGGAGCCAATATCACTAGTTGATGGGGAGGGAGGAGATTGTGAGGGTGAGGATGATGGTGGGGAGGGTGGTTGTTGAGGTGATGATGGTGGTGCAAAGGGTGGTTGCTGAGTTGATGGTGGTGAAGAGGGCAGTGGGGAGAGTGATGGTGGAGTAGTGGGTGGTGGGGAGAGTGACGATGGTGTAGATGACAGTCATCCATTGGATTTTGTAGTTGCGAGGCACAGGAGGAGTGTCACTGTAGCTCAGGCGGTGCTTCCAAGGATTCGGATTGGGATACCCTCACAATAATAGTTAGCACATATAGCATCTTTATAGGCAGAGGTTCAGTCATTTCAAAGCAAGATAGCGCAGGATCGAGCATAGATTGTGTCCCTTCAGGATGAGTTAGGGCAGTGTCGGGAACATATTGATATTTTGAGGACTGATAGAGGGACAAATAGGCAATAAATACAACAGTTGTAGGCATAGATGATCATACTTACTTCAGAGAGGGATGCCTTCAGACATCAGATAGAGCAGGTTGAGGCCATTGCCAAGAGGATACAACAGACGACACCATATGCAGGTACAACATATTTCTTCAGAGAGATCAGACACATTTCTCAGGAGTTACAGTTTTATAGAGGTAAATATCATGAGTTGGTTCTTCTTGAGCAATGAGAGAGTTTTGTATAGTCTTGTTCTAGCAGATCTCATTCTCGGACTGTTAGCATGGGTGTCATGCAACCATTTCCTGGAGATAGGAGAGATCTAGGTGCAGGTCCATCGGGTAGAGGAGGTACCAGTTCCATGAGAGCATTAGCATCTGGTGGGAGCTCGACATAACATTTTGTGATGTTCCTTGGACATTGTGTATACACCTTTTGTGAGATTGAGGATGCTTTTCCCATGATACAGTGCCCTTTTGGATTTTGATGTATCTCATCCTATTTTTTGGATATCCTTGTACATGTGGACATTATGAAATTTTTGATGATATATGATATGTAGCAGTGATTATGATCTAAATGTTGATATGCATTTGAGTTCTTTATTTATGATATGCAATGTTGTAATTTATTTGATTTCTATGTGATGATAATGATTATGAAATGTGATGTGATTTATGATGTGTAATGCAATGTGATTTGATTTATTATGATCATGCAATGTGATGTGATTTATGATGTGTAATGTAATGTGATGATTATGATGTGTAATGCAAATGATTGAATGCCCATGACTTCAAATGTTCAAGGCCTTAAGCTTGAATAAGTGAGTCTGTCCAACTTCCAAAAGTTGTGGGAAAACTACAGTAGATTGATCTTTAAAGCTTCATAATCCTGACACATTTCCCAACCTTCTTGGAAATCTGAAGAGACTCACTTATTCAGGCATAGTGAATGACATGATTTTGATGTTGGAAATGATATGCAATGTATGTCCTTTATTATTTTATTTCTTATTTTCTGATGCGTTTTGGTTAATGTAAATGAAATGAGAATGTTTTCTAACATATGCTGATGATAATGCAATGTATGTGCAACTAAATGAGAATGATGTGTTTTTGGTTAATGTCTAGTGTACTCAATCCATTAATAATAGAGATGACACCATTGTGAAATTGTTTCAGCATTGAAAAACCCCATAAATACACATGCAATACTAACATGACTGCAATCTAACTTAACTATGCAAATCTCATTTTCAAAAGTTGTCATTTATATTAACCAAATTTTCATGCTTTTTATCATCATTGGGGCTTTAAAATGTTGAAAGTGAGTACAAGCATCAATGGCATATTTTAGACCAAGATGACCTAAGTACTACTTCCATGATGTTTTAAAATTGTAAGTTAACACAAGCATCTAAGTATAATTAAACCAAGATGACCTGAGCATTGCTTGCATAAACAGACAAGAGTTGATCTTTTTTCCTATGCAAATTCAAAATGTCATTAGTGATACTTTGTAGCGCATGTCTCACGACAACTTGCATAGTAATAATGATAAACTCACAGACAACAAACAAAGAAAAATCATACTACTTGCTCCTATAGTTCGATACATCATCAAGGACTCGAGATATGATATCAAAAATCAAAGTAGAACAATTGGATCTTTTGTTTTTAACGTGATAAACCCTTGATTTAGAAAGATTATCATTCATTTGAAGTTTGTGTTTGTAACTTTGTTCCGATGACTATTTGCCTGTTGGTTCAAGCTCAAAGTTTATTTGCCCCTAGTGAGTACAGGATTTTTCCCCCAGTCCAGGGTGAGACACGACCATGACTACCAAGACCTAACCTAAAGAACTATCCTAGGGCCTCGGGGGTTGATCAATAGATTAGCCTTGCCTACGTTGTACACATAAAGACCATGTATTTCGACTGACGATACGACCAAGATTTACAAGACGAAAAAAATGAATATAGAAAACACCTAAAAGACTGACCTAAATGTCTTGGGGGATAATCAAAGATCACCCTTGCCTACTTTCAAAGATCAAAGATGACGTAGTTTGAATGAAGACTATGTTTTTGACTTTTTGACTTTTTGACCTATTTTTGGATTTTGATATGTTTTGGATGTTTTTGGATTTTTGATATGTTTTGAATGTTTTTGGGATTTTGATATGTTTGGAATGTTTTTGGATTTTTGGATTTTCTGACCTTGAGAATGTACAAGAATCCAATCCAATGTACGACATGCCCCCAGTGTGATACAATAGGACAAACTAATTTTTAGAATGGGCTGAGTAATGCTAGGGGATACCATGATACAAACACTGGATCAAGCTATGATGCGAACATGGACGCGTGACAAATGCAGAGATGAAAGCATGATGGATGAATGATGTAGAGAAATTCACGTAGCCCAAGATGGATGGATGAATGATATGATATGACCGATTGAAGGAACAAGATGCCCCACAATAGAGATAATGAAACCATGGATAAATGATAAATCAAAATGAAATATTCACTACAAAACATGTCACACATCCAACATATCTTTTGTCAAAAGATGATAATAGTTGATTGATTAAGATGCCTAGAATGATTGATTCCATAAGGCATGGTGATGATAAGTACTTAGGATCACTGATTTCCTCTAAGTATGATAAGATTGACAAAAGATATGAGGATTGGATAATGTTTTACAACTAGGCTCAAATATGATTTACATGATAAGATCCAAGGTTGAAAAGGGACATGATGACATGGATTTTGATAAGCTAGGAGATATGGAATGGAAGAAAGCAAGGATAATGATAATGAATGGGATGATCAAGATCAACTAGATAAGATACATACACAAGGCCCCAATATTTTTCCCCTATTCCTCATCAAGACCATGGAAAGGAAGAAAGGATGTATCTGGTAAGAATGATGGAATATGAATAAGGCGAAGGATATGGTATGGAAGATATGGATAACGCGTATAGGATAAGATACATGATGTTCAAGAAGATCCTTAAATTTGTCAAGATCAAAGGTGGAAAAGTAAGGAATGAGCATAAAAGGGATAATGACCATGAATGATAAGATGGATGAAACTTGTCCCTAAGTGTAGAGTGCAAGAGGAATATGGAGAATAGGATATGGATGATAGGGAGATGGAAGAAGGACTTAAGCATCAAGTTTCACAACCAAATATCTCTCGAATACATGCTCTAATAAACCATGGCAATGGGAAATTGGACTCCTAAATGTTGGCAGATTTAGGGTATGATGGGATAATGGATAGGAGGTTGAAAGGTTTGTTAATGGATAGATGGAAAGGATGGAAAGATCAGCATTGGCACACACCTTGAAGGGTGATGAAGTGATGGAGGAAAAATGGATTTGGAAGGTGATAGGATTTTATATGGAAGATTGGAGGAAGCTTTTGGATTAGCAAATTTGGGTGCCGATTTAGATTTCATTGCTTCTATGAGACTTTTTGGAATCCACATGATTTTTGACTTTGATATTTTCTTTGTGGGCCATTGTGGCCTTTGAGATTTTTCTCTTTGATTTATAGACCTTTGTGGTCTTGGAAATTTTTCTTTTTGCTTTGATGGGCCTTTGTGGCCTTTTTGATTTTTCCTTTGATTTTGGATCAAATTTTCTTTTATTTTTGCATGCCTCTTCGAGGAGACATGTTGATCCTTTGATACGTGCAAATTTTGATATGGAAGCTTTTGACATTTCACCCGAATTGCTTCCAAGAGCAATAGGAGAGATGGATGGAGATAAATGATATGGAGGTATCATGAATGAGTTGTTGGTGGTAGAATTTTGAAAGGGCATCAAGGATGTGTGCCTTTGTTGTTCTTGAGGAATAGGATATGGACCTAGGATAGAGGGAAGGTTTGATGAACTAGGATGAGGACCTAGGATAGATGGAAGGTTTGGTGGATTAGGATGAGGACCTAAGATAGATGGTAGGTTTGATGGACTAGGAAACTTAGGTCTATAACCAAGGCCATGGTAATATGGGTTTTCTTGAGCAAAAAGGGGTTCTAGGATACCTTGTTCATGAAGGCCTAATCCTTTGCCTTTTTAGTTCATACTTTGACACATTCGTTTACCAATGGGATATGTGTTGTTTGTGAAACAAGATACGAGTGCATTTTGGGGAGGATTTGATATGGATGAAAGGATAGGTGTTGGAAGTAAACCAGAGTGGATGAAGGTGGAGGATACCAATTTGTAGGTGTGGGGTTCATGGATAGCTTGCATAGGTGTGATAGAATATTTCCATGGGGATGATGGGGTATTTTGATCTTGACTTGGAAGAGGATCATGAGGTTTGGGAGATGGAGTAACTTGCTCTTCATTAGGTGCAAAATCATCATGTAGTGGTGTGAAAGGCATATCTTGATCTTGAGAAGGATGAAAATCCTCATGGAATGAAGGGATATCCTCAGATAGAAGCATATCTTGATCTTGATGAGAAAGCATATCTTGATCATCAAGTGATAGGACATCATTAGATAGAATGGAAGAATTATCATGCTCCTGAGATGCAATGAAATCATGAGATGATATGGATTCATTAGATGGGGTGGAAGAAGGACTTGGAAAGATAATTTTCTCTTGAGATGGAAGGGAGTCATCGTGGATGAAAAGTGAGAGGGGATCATCATAGAATTCTTGAGAGATTCTGTCTTGGTTAAAGATTGGAAGAAGTTGTGGAATTTTGGTATGATTGGATGAAGTGGAAATAATGCTTTGATCTTGAGGTACAGAGGGGTCTATGATAGCATGGTCTAGACTGAGAGATTGGCATGAATCATTGGATGTAGAAGATATGATAAAAGAAGGTGGTTGTATGGAATCGTTGACTTGGGTGAAAGAATCATGAGATTTATTTTGGCTTATGGGAGATGAAGATAGATGCATTACATGGTATGATTGTTCAATATCATTTGTGTTTGAGGACTGAGATTTGGGCTTCTCATTTAAGTTTTTAAAAAATTTAAAGACATTGAACTTGGATGATGTAGTTGTTGGTGGAGAAGGTGTCATGTCCATATTTCTATCAGATGGATAGGAATAGATGTGTGGCCGCAAATGTCTTTCTGTGGTTGTTTCCCCTTGCATATCCTAGATTTGTTGTTGAAGATTTTTCATTTGACGAGATAAAGAATTTAGTTGATCCTCATCTATTTCAACCATGATGGTTTGGATTTCACTGTTTTGAGTTTCAACATTGGGATCTTGTTAAAATGGGCATACAAGTGTTATGATTTAGACTAAGCTTTGATCTTTGTTTGGAGGAGTGGCAAGGATTACAACTAAGTCGAATAGAATGAAAAATTCTATTGATGTGACTAAGTTTGATTTGATTATATAACGTTGTTTCATGATTAAAGGATGACAAATACCAAAGATGAAACTAGGTTGTACAAGCAAATATGTGATAGATTGTGATGATTTAGGCACTTTGAGATGTTTATATCTAGGTTTAGTTTTAAAAGTTCCACTTGTATAGGTCCATTTCGACAATGTTTAGACTTCTAAGGTATCTAAGGAACGATCTTGGACTTGGAGTTTTGATTCAAGATGTGTAATTAAGGTACTCAAAATGTTGGAAAAGTCTTGGATTTTGACAATAGTACATCATGTATAACTCTAGATTGTCCTTGCAAGCTCTCTTGTAAAAATTGAAGGTTAACCTTTCTCTAAAGTCATAGAGCATAGACAAACATTTTTTATGTTGTTTTGGAATAAGAGGTTTGATCTTTGGTTTTCTAATCTTGACCTTTCATGAAATCATCATGTAAACCACATATTCTGACTCTATTTTTCCTAAGGAAAGGTTGAACACTGCTGAAAGGACTGATTTTTTGAAGATGGATGGACCTAAGTTACTGACTTGTCTACCTCAATGAATGTAGTTTTGAATCAAGGTTTTCACTTTCAAAATGTAACATTTTTTATGGTGTTTTGTTTGAGTTTCGTTTTGAAGACACATCAAGCATAATATACACTCCTAAGGTTGTGTAAGACTATATTCTTTTAGATTCCACATGGGTTTTACCCCAACCGCACTATCTTTAGTAGATGAATTCAAAAGCTTGGCTGCATGGACTCCCCCTTACAGTGCACTCTCTTTTCAAGCCAACCAAGCTTCCAATCCCCATGAAACTCCCATGGCGAACTGATCACCTCTACTAAAAATTGTGAGAATGTGGATGCCTTGGCAACAACCATTGCTACACCAAAGAATAGATAAAGGATTTTGGAAAATCTACAACAAGGGTTTTAATGCGGGTATTCCGTTCGTGGGGGATAATCCATGTGGCGAGAGTCCCTTTTGATCCATCTTGTTTGAATTATCCTTGTGATACTTGAACTTTCCTCAAGTATCCACATTTATATCTCAGTTGGAAGTCGCTTGGCTTTAACATGTTACTGGTTGGGTTGTTGCCTTGGGTGATTAATTTTTCCCACAAGGCAGACCCTCTAGGATAAACAAAAGCAAGCAAGCATACTTGTAGTTCGATCACTCTTTATTTTGCATGAATAAAGAGAGAACACACGCTATATGCTCCCTTTACACTCACACATAAACAAGAACGGGTCTAGCTTTTTGGATCACCCAGTTAAGGGGAGAGCATATGCCTACCATCCATCACATACAAAAGACATGGTGTTCATTAACCTGTTAATTAAGCTATGTTCCTAACTTAACCAAAAGGAAACATGGTGTTCATTAACCTTTTAATCAAGCTATGTTCCTAACTTAACCAAAAGGAAACAAGTGAATGACGTTCAACCCTTGCAATATGTTAGTAGTTTATGTTTTGAGTCTTTGACAACAATTCTGGGAAAAACTGCAAATGCACAACACAAAATGTGAGTTTTTGATTTGGTGAAAAATTGCAAGAGGTGCCAAAACAAATACAAGAGGTGCCAAAATAGAGGCAAGAGGCACCAAAATAGAGGCAAGAGGTGCCAAAACAGATATAGAAAGTTCAAAAACAGAGTTAGACAAGCCAAAACTCCCCGAAACAGTTTGCAAGAGGTGCCAAAACAGGTGCAAGAGGAGCCAAACTCTAGCAAGTGGTGCCAAAAATCTAGAAATAGTGCAAAATGGTACTAGAACAGGTGAAAATGGTCTTGAAACAACTTGCAAGAGGTGCCAAAATAGATGCAAGAGGCACCAAAACTCTAAAAACAACCCAGAATAGTCCCAGAATAGGTGAGATGGTCTTGGAACAACTTGCAAGAGGTGCCAAAACAGGTGCAAGAGGCGCCAAAATAGAGACAAAAGGTGCCAAAACAGGTGCAAGAGGTGCCAAAACAGAGACAAGAGGTGCCAAAATAGTGTTTGACTCCACAAAACTTGAAAACTAGGTTTACAAGAGGTGCCACTTGGGACCCCAAAGGTGCCAAAATAGAGACAAAAGGCACCACTTGGGACACCAAAGGCACCACTTCAGAGTTTTCATGTCAAAACACTTTTATAGTCAATCTTAAAATGGTCGTATCTTAGTCATACAAAGGTCTTTTTCAAAGCTTTTTTTTTTGAAATGGGGTAGAATTTCATAAGCTATGAAATGGTGGATTAAATTTTGGTGAAAGAGGTTCCAAAATAGAGGCAATAGGTGCCAAAACAGAGGCAAGATGCGCCAAAACAAAGATAGACTTGATTTTTTGAAAGTTTCTTGAAAATGGTCATATCTTGGTCATACAGAGGTCTTTTTCGAAGTTTTTTTTTTTGAAATGGGATAGAATTTCATAAGATATGCAATGGTGGGTTCAATTTTGGTGCAAGAGGTTCCAAAATAGAGAAAAGAGGTGCCAAAACTCCATAAACAACCCATAATGGTCCTAGAACAAGTGAAAGTGGTATCTGAACTACTTGCAAGAGGTGCCAAAATAGATACAAGAGGCACCAAAACTCTAAAAAAAACCTAGAAATGCCTCAAAACAGCTCATAATTTCCTCCAAACTGGTGCAAAGCATTCCCAAGTCATAAACCTTGAACCTACAATCATGAATTCATCAAAAAATTTAGCAATAAGTGAGGCAAAGGCCCCATAGTGAGCGCCATTTTGTGCGTGTGTCGAATGTGGAGAAGTATTCTAATGTCAACACAAACCTTAATGAAATGGTTTACATTCAAAGTTTGAAGCAAGTAAAACTACTCTATTCGTAATACAATCAAATCTTTCAAATATGTATCATTGTCCTCTATTTCTAGGGATTTATTAAACCGTTTGGCCCTCAGATTTCTATGGGCATAAAGGTTGTTAAAATGACTACCTAGAAAACTAGATTTGATGCTTAATATGCAAGCTAAGATGATTTTTATGTGCAAATGTGTGGTGGAAGTATTAGTGGTATGCAAATGTATGCTGGAATGATTAGCGGTATGCTTCTAAATGAAACAAAACGATGGAAAGGATAATGGATGCAAAGATAAATGAAGGATGATGTTGATGATAGATGAACACTTGGAGATGAGTGAGATGATATGCAACTATAGTGAACTATCCATGATTATGCATATGCTCAAATGCAAACATAAAACAAACTAATCTAAAATGTAACTATGAAGTGCAATGGGGATGATAAAAGAATGTAACTATGGAAGCAATTAATTAATCTAAGATGAGAATGCAAAGAGAAGTAACTTGCCGATATGAAAACTAAGTATAAGACTCCATGAAAGCTTCAAGCTCCTACGAAAAACTTGCATGGTAACAATACTCAAAGTGTGGATGAAAATGGCATTATAACACTATTCCAATTTGTATCTCAAAATAGCATTATAACATTACTCAAAAGATGGATGATAAATGGAATTATAACACTATTCAAATTTGTATCTCAAAATAGCATTATAACATTACTCCAAAGGTGGATGATAAAATGCTAAGGCAAGGAAAGGAGTGTATTTATAGGGTTTGCAAAAGCATTTTGTGAGAAGTGACACCTATCAACCCGGTCCTAGATTGAAGGAGAAATAATAGATGATGGAGATGAAAGGAATCAAGATGTTGTCCCCTTGACCAAGGACAACATGCCATGTGTGTGAAGAGAATCCCTTGAAAAATTAGAAACATGCCAAATGTATGGGATTCCCAAGTGTGAAACAAAGACCCATGTGCTCCAAATTTATTGGAAGTGTGGGGAATAAAGCCATGTGATTTTTCTCATTGGTGGAAGTGTATGAGGATAATTATAATTAATAATTAGGCTTATTTATTTTCATGTGACCTTTATGAGGTGGCACACAAAATTTGTGAAATGTGCTCTAATTCTTATCGAGTTAAGGAAAGTTAATTAAATAGAAACACATTTAAGGTATTTTTTATAAATTATTTAGAGAAAGAATGTGAATTAGGAGAATTAAAGAGAAGTGAACAATATAAATAAAGTAAAACCTTATTGATATGTAGTTGGAAGTATTTATTCATCAAAATGGGTTGTATTTAATTAATTGAATATGATGACCGTTTTCAAGTGTATACACTCTAGGGATAGACTCTTGAAAACCAAATTTGTTTTATAGCCAAACAAACTAAAATAGAAACCCACCCATACATAAAAATATAAACAAGAATATACTATGATAGTTACATCTCATAGTGCCGAAAAAACTATTTACCAAACCATACTATTAGAGACATTTGGTACATAAGTTTTTTCCTGATAGTAATCTGAAACATTTCATCCTCAAGATACATAAAAGGAGCAGCAGGTGCATCATTTAAATTTGGAAATATTGGAAAATGAAAGAGACCATTAAGTGGCAAATCATGAGGCAGCAACAACCCTTGGTGGCCGAATCCACATGATCATATGACATAATGGAATAATTGCATGCACCCTTTTGACAATTTTTGGAAGATAAATCTTCATTGCAAACCTTTGAAGAGATTGATTGATATATCTCATTGAGTTAGAAGCGAGAGATGTTTTCATACATGGTAAGGAAACAATAAATCTAGATCAATCTGAGGAAGGTAGTGGTGAAACAAACCACCCATATGACCTTTCAAAGGTCATAGTTACGAGCGACTTTCAACATAGAACCTCATGAAGATACTCTTACTGTTGGCATATGTAATTTCTCCCATCAATTGTAATTAATTAATTAAATGAGAAAAAGGAAAAAAGCTAAAAAAGGAAAATTCTAGAAAGCAGAAATGTTGTAGAGGAAGTTTCTAGAAATAGATTGTTTCTAGATGAGGAATAGAACAGTCTAGAAAGGCAACACATGAATGAAAAACCTCTATATAATGAGGCAATTGTAAAGCAAAGGTATCAAGCAAATGTAATGATCAAGTGATCATGAATGCAGTAGCATTCGATGTATAGATTGTAATCATATTGTGAATTAATGATATTGTGCAGCAGCACACATTTGAGCATGTTTGTTACATGTGTTTGTGTTTGAGAGTGTCTTGTGGATGTGACATCCACCACCATCATCTTCTCTGACAGACTTGCTCACAATTACTTCCAATGAAGACATTGACTGAACCAGATCAAAAGTGTTAGAATCAAATATTGACTATAATTATGTAGACTATAATTTTCAATTATAGTTGACATTAAATTGTATTTAGTAGACACAAAAGCTCATACATTAAAAATCATTCAGTGGTAAATTTAAATTGTTTCTAATTATGTCTAATATTTTTTAAATTCTCCAGGTACCCCTCAGTCCTGAAGAAAAATCAGCTTAGACTTATACTCCAATATCAACCTAAAAAATGATCTTGTTATGACATGAAACCCTCCAAAATAAAAATAAAAAATCTAATACTAAATTTAATTGTTTATAATTGTTTGGCTGGCAATTCCAAATATTCTATGAGATCAGATGGGTAGAAACCATGGCAGCTCCATCATGAGCTTCAAACCTTTTGAAACAAGGATCTCATACAACAACACTGATGAAATCAAATATCTATATAAAATAACTAAAAAATATTCTGCAAACTACTAAAATTTAACCATGGCAAAGAAACAAGAGTTTAACAGAATAGGAGCAGATTCATTTATTTTAGTATGATATGATTTTTAACATCCCCATCGATAGAATATATGGTTGTAGCATATAGCTATGATCAATATGGAAGCAATTTGTGTTAGTTTAACTACTCCTGCACCTTGCAGGTACAAAATTCAGTTATCTAAGGATTGGGATCAGTGGGTTTTGTGCAAGGCAGTGGAATAAATCCAATGACTGCACATGGCACAAGAAAGACTAGCCCAATAATTTGTGGCAGAGGTGGTGGAGCTTCAACACTAAAAGTCCCTCCTGTACTCATCACACACACACCATAGGACTCATTACTCTCAATGCAAATTCATGAGAATGGGGGGTAAAACATAGAATATAGAATCATTCAAGTAAAATTACCTGTATTGAGGAATAGCAGTGGCCTCCCTTGCATGATATTATCAGTATTCACATTGTTTAGTGGGTTACCTTTAATGGGAATAAGTGTGATACACATCACAAACAAAAGAACTTTCCCTGTGTTTTTGAACTTCATCTTTATTGAGAATACACAAAAAATCTCAACTTCAAATACAGGATAAGAATTGCAATTGTAGGGTGTGATGAAGGGAATACGTTTATATAGAGGAGTCTTTTTTAAGTGGGTGTGGTGTGGAGGAAGAAAAGACCAAATACAAGGAGTGTGAGTGGCATAAAGGTTAGAAGGTCAGAAGCACGAGGCATGAGAAGCGTAAGAGGATAGTGATGATGTTATTTTGAGAGAGCAGTGTGTTTGTAGATTTTCTAAGAGCTAGAGTTAGTTTAAGCTATGTGTTTATTTAATTTTATTTTAATCTCAAAATTTTATATTTATAATCTAATACAATTGAGATTAAACTCAAGAATGCAGTTTAAGAACATTTTTGTGTTATGTTATTACATTTAAGAACATTCATTATTCCATTTGAAATCATTCTACATTCTCATATCCACTTGCACATGTCATCATCTAATGTATCCCAAAAACAAGAAGTAATTTTTTCTTTATAAATTTATATTTTAATTTGATTTAACCTATTCATGCACATGCTTCTTTATCTTAATGTAACAAGTAGTTTAACTAACACTAACTTTCTAATGCAGTGATTCACACACAAGTTAACTTATTATAACCCATGTTTTACGTTGCATGACTCATTAACATTACATAGTTCATTAAAAATCTATAGTTAGTAATCAAGACCCTTGATGACTGACCAATAGATTAAAGATGTATGAAAAGAAATTGATAGTGGAGCTGACCTAGTAAGCTCATAACCCATAGATTGCATATAAAAAAAGGAAAAATAGATAACTTTTCTACAAGTTGCTTGAAAAAGATAACCTAGAACAAGTTTTTATGATGGTATAATTTTTTTAGATGTTGCACATCCTCTCATGCTAGTGGTTGTAAGTGAACATTCAATTATTGCAATTTTAACTAGTGTTATAAGGTCATCCTCGGTAGTGGGTACAAGTGAAAACACACCAAAGAACTTTTCTTTAACATATACCTCATTAGTTAAGACACTATTTGACATGAAACCTAACTATTTTATGTTGAACACTTCTAGAGACTGAGAGGGGGGTGGGTGAATCAGTCTACACAAAACTCAACCCATTCTAGAACTTGAAACTTTCAGCACAACTCAAACTCCTTTAGAAAATAAAGATAGAACTTTAAGAAAAGTAGTAACATAGAAGAATATAACAATTTGAATTTATTTAACACCTTCAGAAAACTTTACCAATGAACTTGATATAGCAGTAACCAAATAAAAAACAAAGAGAAAGAGATAGAGAACACACATATGCACAAATAGACACTAGATTTACGTGGAAAACCCAATGAGAGAAAAAACATGGTGAGTGTTAACTCATAATATAAGGCTCACTTCCAATAGACTTGGAAGAAAGATCACTACCTTAGATCAAGATACAAAAAGGACTTACAACATTGAAGTACCAACTAATTCTAGGAGAAAGATACAAAGGACTTGATGATATTCATGATCTTAGAGCAAGATACAATTTTTTTTTTAAGAGAATTACAAATATTTTCAACACAACTCTCTGTTGATTAAGGTGTTTAATGCTCAATTTATCTTTCATTTCATAATATTTAGCACTATCTTTACTGGATATTCAATACAACTTATTCACATACTTTTTTGCACTTGTACACTTCTCCATCCATGTTACATCCAGAATGATCTTGCATGTATATCCAATGCAAAAATTTAATTCTTCAATTAGGCCAGCCAAGAAGAGAATAAACAATGAATTTAGTTGGTTGACCATCAAAGCCTGATGTAGTCCTATCCCGAGGAAAGAGAGGACCAAAAACAATCTTAAAACTTCTTTCAATGTGTGATATATAATTAAAAGGGTTACAAATATTTTTCATTTAACTCTTGATTACAAATTTATCCTAATCACAAACAAAATTGCATGGTTATGTTTATTTAATGATTGAGATTACAAAATTGAGTTCACAAATTAATGAAAACATTAACTGATTACTTAAATATCATAAATAATAGCTCTTGAAGAATAAATTAAAATTCTAGAAGGAAACATAGATAGAATAGAGAGAGACAACGAGAAATTTGATAATGGAGTTCACCCATATGTTCAGGCTATGTCTTCGAGTTCGCTTCTCAATGAGGAACCACTTTATTAATGATGAAAAGCTTTACCTGCTTTTGTACACCATCCAAGCTTTAGACTTGCATTACAGTTCTTCACAATCTCTCTCAACACCTAAAGACACTATCTTCCTTTACTTACGTCCAGTTATGCTTAAAGGATTACAAATTTCAAGTGCCTTTGTGAAAACACTAGTCTTCAAACTCTCCTCTCAATATGCTTGAATTCCTCTCCCAAAAGAAAATTTATTGCCCTTACAAGAGAAAAATCTTCCCCTTAAATACAACTATTTTTCCTAATATGGTTTAGAACCATATGATTTTCAAAAATCTCCCATATCTCCTATATCTCCCATTTACATTAATAAATCTTTCACAATCCCCCTTAAAATAACATTTAAATCCTAAAAATATTCAAAATATTATTTAAGCCCTTACAATATCATAATTTCTGGCTATTACAATCTTTACATATCACTATAAGGTGTTAAATTACTTAGATTGGGGTTTATGTTATAAAAATAGGAGATTTGGCTTTAAATATTCTTTAAAACTCACCGAGCCCCGAAATGTTCTCATCACCACTCATCGTGTAGTGGTAGAGAGGGATATTAGGGGTAGAGGGGTCGGTGGTTTGACCCCCGCCCCTTCTAATTTTAAACTTCAATTTTAAATTTAACTTTTCCAAAGCAAACCACTACCCATCTAATGTTAAAGCGCTTTGTGTGGCACATTGGTAGACATGGAAAGTGGAGTATGAGAGGTTGGGGATTTGACCCACAACCACATAATTTTGGCAAACAATTGAAACAACTAATTGAGGGGCCTCAATGAGGTGCCATGTGGCACCATGCTATTGGGCCATGTGGCCTTCTTCTATACACTATCAAAGACACGTGTCAACACTTCATAGGACCAACTCCATACCATGTCACTTGCACAGTCAGCATCCACATTGCCATCCACGTGTCTATGGATTGCCATGTGTTAGGGCCAAATTCATCCACATCATTGTATGGACTCCCACATTAGCATGCTGACATTGACATCCGTATGGTCAAAGTCAACCTTACTAAGAAAATTTTGACTAGCCATAACTTTCATGTATGGGCTCCAATTCAAGCAAAATGAGCGGCGTTGGACTCGTGACGATGAGCTCTTCAATTTGATGCCATTTTTGACCAATTCTAGAATGATCATTTTTTTCCTTTGTGTCCTACCTCTGGTACCCTATTTGACTGAACTTTGACTGAGCATATCTTAATCGTACGGTCTCCTTTTGATACGATTCAAGTTGTGTCAGGATCGTGTCAATGAGCTTTATACAATGATGTTGGTTTCATTGGATTTTGAGACTATGAAAGTTTTGGTCTTCTAGATCCTCCTGGATCAATGTGATCCAAAATAATTTATATGTAGACATGACACATCAACTTAAGTTGACATCAAGGAAAGATGTGGATGAGACATTGAAGCAGATAACCAATCAACCCATAAACACTCTTGCAATTGAATTTAATTGATGTGGTCCTAAAAAGGATAGGTTGGAATCCAAATCTATCATCATACATCTTCCATTGCTGGTGCGATCCCCAATCACACAACCCAAGCAAAAAAAAGCCTCGTCAACCATATACCAGAAAGCCAACTCAAGACATAATGTGACACCAAAGCTGTTAATTAGCAACATGAAAATCACATAAGGATGTTCCTTGAACATACAAAATCATTTCCATACACTTCTTTCATTGTGTCATGCCATCAACAACCAACACAAACAAAAAAGTACAAAAAATTCTATTTAAGAAACACAAAATACATAATTAGATGATGTAAATTTGTAGAAAAACTTGCATACCACTTCAGCATATGAGATTGGAACTGAGACATTACACAAAAGTTGTGACCACATTCACTAAGCCATAGGAGCAAAGACCTCAATGCAGAGAAATGTGAAGCATTTAATGAACCAATCAAGATAACTAACAACACTTCCAACCATCTACAATTCATAGGATCATCCTTGGAAACACAGGTGACCTAAAAAGATAGGAGTGTAACATACACAAAGAATTGACATTGAATACCAAAATACAAGAGCATAACTATAAAAACGAAGGAATGTAGATCATTCTCCCAGATATGCTTCAATGTAGCTTCCTGAACTAGAAACATTTGACAAACTTGTGGAGACTAGAACTTCCTTTTAGCAACACATATATTATTAGGAACATTAGGAGAGAGCATGAGATAGACTGTAGATCTTCAACAATATCTCTCCAACATTAGTCATGCTTGTAATCCTCATATTAATATATTATCATGAAACAACTTTGCAATAAGTAATAATGTATTATATGAACATTTACAATACTTCTTTGATAGGGCATGACATCCAACCATGAACTTCTTCAACTCTTCAATTATTTGATAAGGCATGACATTCAACCATGAAATTCTTCAACTCTTCTCTTCTTTGATAAGGCATGACATCCAACCATGAACTTCTTCAAATCTTCTCTTCTTTGATAAGGCATGACATCCAACAATTGTTAGACTAAAATTAATGTAACAAAGATAACCAACGCCAAGGAATAACATCAATTACAACTAAAAATAAATGTTGACAACAACTGTCAACAATCTCCATCAATGACAACGATCAGTATTGACATCAATAACAACACAACCATCATATTGACTTCAATGGAAACAACTGCCAACAATCTCCCTCTTTGGCATTGATGGAAACACACTGTTCACTCTCCCCATTTGACATCAAGGACAAAGGGATAAACACTTTTGCACAAGCCAATAGGACTTTTGCTATCTTTAGGAGCAAAGGGAAAAATGATAATCTATTGAAGAAGCAACACATGCTCCCCCTTTGACCAACAAAACTTCTTTTTTACACACATATACAACAACTACATAATTGCTTCAGGACACCTCCTTACTACCAACTCCCCCTAAAGGGTAGCACCCATCAATCCAGGAGAAAATATATGACATGAATTTCTCCCCTAGAAAGATGCACCATATTATGCATCTAATTAGAGAAAGGAGGGCAAATAACCCCTAGATTCTGCCTCAAATATTCAAAAGTATCATTTGAAAGATCCTTTGTAAATATATATGCAATTTGGTCCTTGGTAGGCACATACTCAATTTTGACTTCATGTTCTGCAACCTTCTCTCTTAGAAAGTGATACCAAATTGAAATGTGTTTAAAGTCCTTGAGTGCATTATCAAATTCTTAAAAAAGTAATAACACTTGTATTATCACATAGTATAGGAATAGCTTCATTATACACCACCTTTACATCCTTTAAGCTCTTCTTCATCCAAAGCACTTGAGTGCAAAAAGATGCTGCAATAATATATTCCACTTCTTCTGTGGACAAAGAAACTGAATCATACTTTTTACTGAACCATGAGACCAATTTGTCTCCCAAAAAGAATGCACTTCCACTTGTACTTCTCCAATCATCAACACAATCTTCCCAATCAACATTAGTATAGGCACTCAAAGAGAAATTTTGATCCTTTTTATGTACCATAGGCCATAATCTGGAGTACCCATCAAATATCTAAAGATTCTTTTTACAACCTTCTCATGTGATGAAAACCAAAAATTCCACATGTAGAGCAAACCTAACAACTATAGCGACTCATATAATTGATCTTCTCAAGCACCAGTTTGCATAGGTACCTCAACAAATTTTCTACAAATGGATAGTCATCGTAGAAAACTGCTATAGAGCATTGCGGTACATCAAATCATCTTGTTTGGAAAAAACTTTACTTCTAGAGAAATTTAACACATTTCAACAAGCCTTCAATATTGCTTCATTAAGCAAGACCGAAACACTATCATTGATATCTACTATATCAAAAGGTATAAAGACTTGAAAACTTGGATATGATACCTTCACATCTTGATCAAGAAGACCTCTAGACCACAAGGCCAAAAATTTCTATGTAGAGAAATGCAGATTAAAAAACCTCAATGTTGTCACAGTACATGTTTTGGAAAACCACTGGAATTTTCTTTTCTAAAAAATTAAGTGTGGTACACCAAATTGGAATAAAATATATTATAAAAGGTGTACCATCCTTCACACATTTTCAAATTCCATCAGGAACAAGGTCCATTTATACACAACAGATTTGTACACTGACTAATCTGATTCAAATCATCCTACATGTTGAAGTCTTCAACACCTTTTTTCTTTTTAGGGGGGGCAAAGAGGTTCTGCAAGTGAGATCTCCCCTAAGATAACACTCTATCTCATTTTGTATTGGAATCTTGTGTAAAGTGCACAAGAGTAGAATCATCCTTCTCATGGTCTTAATTTTGGATCTTTTCATTTCACTTATTTTTCTGATTAAGGGATTGATCCTTTTTCAGATACTGAGTAGATGGCTTCACAAAACCATTTGTACAATAGTTTTCCTTTTGTCCCATATTATTGCACTTGTATCACACAACATTATGCTATGGAATAGAGCTGTTCCTCTTCACTTTAGATCTACACTCATTAACCTTGTGACCATAGTTGTTGCAAGCAAAACAATATCCATAAAATAACATAGTATTGCTTATTTGAGTTAAGAAAGACCTTGCTATGTTGTTATTCCTTCTCTGTCTAACTCTACAATCAACAACCTTATGTCCAAAAATATTGCAAGAAAAACAATAACCTTGAAAGGATTGATTGAACTTGTTAGGAGCATGTTATTTTGTTGATGGAGTACTTCTGAAACCTTTCTGCTTCCAATTAGAACTGGATTTTCCTTCTTTCTTTCCATTATAAACATTCCTTGTATCTTTAGAGGCATTCTTCTTAGACTCTTTAGGGAAGAATTTATATTCTTTTGTTTAAATCTAGAAAAGATTCATGGATGGAATGATAGAGCTCCTTAATACCTTTCCAATGCTATAAGAATCACAAAAATTAAGATTGTGGCAAAAATTTATGAGCTTAAAATCCAAAAATACAAATATGACTTCAAATAGAAAATATTAGCACCAAACAATAGAATCTAGAAAAATAAACTTCACCACTACAAAGGACATAGAGCCAACTTTATGATGATATCTCATTTTTTAAAATATGATAGTGCATCAAAAGTTATATCCATTTGAAAAAAGTTGCTTGATGCGAGCATTGGGGGGTGAAAATTGGGCCCTTGGGCCTTAAGCCCTCAGACACCCATATGACCATTAGTTAAAAAATTATTTTAAAAAATAATCTCATGGCTCCCAATAGCGGCAACATCACCAGGTTGGATTACTAGGGGAGGCATACCATAGGCAATGTTGCTTGGGCATTCAATCCTCCCACTATGGATGGACTGGGGGTGGGTAACCATGTGACCTATGACTAAATACCAAATGTCCAATAAACATTAAATTTAACTACAATATTTTTTTTAAAGACTTTAATTGAAATTTTTAATAAATAAAATTTGTTAACAATGTATCATCCTAATAGGGAGTACCAAGCGATGTGACATTGTCTAACAACCAAGTACAATTCGATGCAAATAATGTATGCAAAGAATATACCCTCAAATATACTGTGGTGATGTTAGAAATATTATGCCTATGATCATAGATTTGACAGTGACCTGTATGATTAGTACAAATTCCATACAGGTGTATGGACAAGTTATAATGAAAAACAAGAAAAAACCTTTGACGTCCCTAAGAAAATGTGACCAAATTTCATGATTTGACAAGCAATCTTTAGGTTTTCGGGCCTTCCCAACACGATGGAAAGGTCAATTTTGGACCAAATTGCTTTAAAAAATAGCCACCTCCTAGATATGGTAACCTTTGCTTGATTTGAAACACTTGTAGTGTTATAATTGGATATGGAGATAGTCTACCAAGATTTAGAGGCCAAATGGAAAGCACAAAGAGAGAATATGAATATGACAAGAATAAACTGTATTCCTATCAATTATGCAAATATGATTCAATGTGATGTACAATGTATGAGAGACCCCTTGGTTATATAGCTAAGGTGAAACACAAGATAACATAAGATTATGACAAGTGTCTTAATCTTATGATATGAGACAACTTATCACAACTACCTAGGTCACATGTGTTACAAGTCAAAAGACAAGATAAAAACTAATGACAACTAACACCTTCTAGAAAGATTACTAGGACCTAAGTAAACTTAACATGTAAATAAGTCCCCTATGTCCCCTAGTAATGAGTTAACTAGGTACAAGACTTATTTACACCAACATCCCCCCTTAAATGCAACTTAGGGAGAAGTAGATTATTACACAAATGACACAAAGATGGGTCTCGACTACTAGGCCATATTAGGTACCCATGTACATATGTAAAAGAAATCTCTCACAACTGGAGAAAAGGAGAAAACCCAGTGGGACAAAACTCCTCCCCAAAAGAGATGCAATACAAAAAATCTCTCAATGATGCATGAGAGGGCCAAAACCCCATGTGAGGAAAAAGAACCCCCATAAGATAGAAGAAGAGAGACAATGTAGCCCCCCTTCAATGGTGAGTCTCCTACAATGGTAGAATCTTGACATTGAATGCTGAAGATGATTAAATCTCATTGAACAATGTTCCTCCTCTTAGGAAGAAACAAAACCATGAATGTATGCAAGAGTTCTTCCCAATCCTGAAATGAAGATGAAGGAAGATAAATGGTGGATGATGTCTCTGAAGCATGCTCAAGTGTCTCCATGTCAACGCCGAAAGATGACTCACTCTAAACAAGCATTCTAGGAAACACTATTGAAGAGGACAATCCAAAATCTAGTAGAGATGAATGTAGAACATAATACAAAGACAATGATATCCCCTTTGAAGACAAATAATCCTCTCACAAATGTTGTCCAAAAGTATCCACAGTCACGCCAAATTGCAAAGAATGATCATTTAGAGATTGAACAAGAGGGTTAAAGTGTTCCCTCACAACAATTGAAGAAGAATCATCTTCATCAAAGAGAAGATGAATGCCAACAATAATGTCTCCCAAATTTGAAATATGAGACTCCACAAACAAGTCTAAATACTTGTCAAGAAGCCATCCAAAGTAGCCAAATATGAAAGACAATGAAGATCCTACTACATTGAATCACTAGAAGCCATATTTGTAGTAACACAATCATCAACAACTGCAACAGTAGATGGAGGAGATAGAATGCATGGCTCAAGAACTGGATATGATGTGAGAACTCCCAAGTTTAAGAAGCCAAATGTCTCCTCTAAATCATGGTTCATACTTGAAGTGCAATCTAAAGCTAAAGGAACAATGTCACCATTAGAAGCAAAATTTGTAAAGGTATACAACCGAGATGAATGATCAACCATCCCTGTAGCAATGATCTCTCTACTCTCCAAGTCTCGAATGATGATTGAATCAGGTGTGAACTCCACAGTCCTCCCATCTCCACCATGTGTAATTTGATATATAGAAAGAAGATTGTTTTCGAAATGACCAACACACAAAACATATTGGAAAGTGTTTTCCCCAAAACTAATAGATCCATTCCAAATACACTCATGTATGTATTATTTCCCATCAAAATAGGAGACATAGTACAAGGTTGAAAATAAGAGAATATAGACTATGAAGATGTCATATGATGAGATGCTCTTGAATCTAGAAGCCATCTCCCTAATCCATGACTTGAAAAATCACAAAGAGCATGTCCCTTATATCCTAATGGAGAAGCTTGACCTTTATCCTTTTAGACTATTTTGAAGAAGGAGGAGGTGATTCAAACATTCTAGAAGGAAAATCAATGTGATTCTTTTTGAGAAGATGTTTCAACTCATCAATATGCTTCTTATAACAATAGTTTTCTTCATGTCCATCCTTCTTGCAATATGCACAAGTAGGCCTCTCCTTCTTAGATGATTCTCCTTTAGAGGGTGAGAAATTTGATTCTTTATGTGGCTTGTTCTTTTTCTTCTTTTGCTTCTTATCAATATTCATTGATTCTTTTTGTACCTTAGACTCACTTGCCAACAATGCTTGTGACTTGGAAGACTTGATTAAACCCATGTTCACTAACTTAGCTTCTTCTTGCATTGGGAGATTTGCAAAGTCATAAAACTTAGGATCAACATATGATGCTCCCATAGAAAGTCGATGGGTATGAAAGCCAGAAAAAAAACACTTAATACTCAAGACCAAGCTTGGATACCACATTCAGAATCAATTGTAAATCCCCTTTATCAATGCTGCATTCTTTCAACTGTGTTCTTAGTTGCTTAACTTTGGAGATGTAGTCTTGGATGTGGTCAAAACATTTTGGATCAAGATTCATCAAATCATTATCAATTTGATATCCCCTAATCTTATTTGTTTTATGGTCATACAATTTTTCAAAAGCCTCCCAAGCCTCTTTAGGTGTTTTCCATGATTCAACATGAGATTGTAAATCAAATGAGACTAATGCACATATGAATCCAAGTGTTTTCTCATGAGCAAGCTCCCATTTTTCCAATTCTTTAGCATCAATAGGTTGATGAATGGTTTCCTTTAGATCATCATGAGATAGCTCTATACTAATTTTCTCCATGTAGCATAATTATGTGGATTTAGGAGTTCAATTTGAGATTTCTCATTGCAAGAACACAATCCAAGCAAAAGAATGCAATCAACCATAGCAAGATTACCCCCCCAAATTACTCAATTATGAAACCCCCAAAGAAATATTTTATTTTTGACAATTTATACTTAGTGTGATTAAAAGTGCAACTTTCCAAAAACAATAAAAT
Source organism: Sequoia sempervirens (assembly GCA_007258455.2). Classification (NCBI taxonomy): domain Eukaryota; kingdom Viridiplantae; phylum Streptophyta; class Pinopsida; order Cupressales; family Cupressaceae; genus Sequoia; species Sequoia sempervirens. The sequence continues at coordinate 24,941 of VDFB02366479.1, forward strand.
GGTCTTGATCTTGGTACATGCAAATGCTAAAATTAGGCCACAAAATCAAGTACAATTTTTGATACAAAATGAGACCAATCTGATCATACCAATGAAAAGTGCACAAAAAATTATGCACTTTAAAAAAAAATACACTTAAAAATGTTACCATAGGAGAAAGATATGAGCTCCTGAAGTTCTGAAAATGAGGATGAAGCAACAACACCTATGAGAATTTGCAACTTATGGAAAATACAAACACCAAAATCAAAATCTGATTGCACCACTATGAAGAGCACAAAATTTTTCCCCAAATAAAAAAAATTCTTGTAAAAAGGAGGTTTTGGGCACAATTTATGGCCATTTGAAAATTGACTGTAAAATTGAAAATGCAAATGAGAGGGGGCTGGAAATTTTCAAACTAGTGTTGATGTCACTGCTGATGTAGTGATGATGTTAGCAAATGATGTGCTTAAATTTGATGGCCAAGGGGCCATAAAAAAGAATATCCTCTTCGGTTGACAAAATATTCCCCCGACGGAATATGCCACGAGATTTGCGGTTATTAACTGAAAAAATATTCTGATTCCCATTAGTGGAATATTTAGCTTGGTTTGTTTCAATTTCTGTTGGTTCTTTTTTTTGATTTACCGATTTTTTTTTTATTACCTTTTTTTTTCATTTCAGTGGCTGATACATTGAGGCCACGGGTCTTGAGTGTGGGGCCACGGGTAATGTGGCAAAGCCAACGCTCACCATGTGGACCCTGTGCAGAGGCAAACACCTTGCACTGCTACAGAGGTACTTGCAACTTTATGACCACCCAAACTTTTTATTTTTCATTTTTTGTAATAATTTTTTTCTAAATAAAAATATTGACAGAACAATATTTTTTTTACAATTTTTTTCAAAATAAAGTTTAACCAAAATAAAATATTATTTTTTTGAATTCGTACCGTCGGCATTTATGATGGCTTGGGGGGTCATACAACTCCCTAGGCAATTTTTTTGTCTTGGTGGACAACTTCTCAGATTTGGATGATTTGATAGTCGATCTTAAGGTTTTTGGCCCTTCTATACACGATGGTAGAGTCAGATTTGTTCCAAAATACTCCAAAAATGTAGCTACCTTCTAGATCTAGCAACCACTCTTTAGCTTCAAACTCTCATAGATTTGGCATCATATGTCTGATTTGGACGAAACAAAAGGCAAAACTGACTTTCTCAAACTTTCTTCAAACTCAATGGTGAGCTCAAATTTGCACCAACAAGATCCAATTTGAACCTACAATAAGAGGCACAAAGAGAAAACCCCCTAAAATTTGGTATTTCTATTATTTTTCTAATTCTCCAAATCATCATACGATGCAAGAGAAGAGCATACTCAACTTCTAAAGATTTACCAAGATCTGTCAAAAATGGCTAACCAAAGGCACCTAACTTGCTTTGATACCATGTTAGAATTGGCTATGGAGATAGCCTACCAAGATCTAGAGGCCAAATGGAAAGCACAAAGAGAGAATATGAATATGACAAGAATAAACTGTATTCTTATCGATTATTTAAATATGGTACAATGTGATGTACAATGTATGTGAGACTCTTTGGTTATATAGCCAAGGTGAGACATACGATAACATAAGAATGAAAAGTGTCTTAATCTTATGATATGAGACAACTTATCACAACTACCTAGGTCACATGTGTTATAAGTCAGAAGATAAGATAACAACTAATGACAACTGACACCTTCTAGAAAGATTACTAGGACCTAAGTAAGCTTAACATGTAAATAAGTCCCCTATGTACACCCTAGTAATGAATAACTAGGTATAAAACTTAGTTACACCAACTTGTAGATCTAGCCCTATATGTTAGATTTTGATAAAACAAAATCCAATTCTAACTTTCTCTGACAACTTGGATTCAACCGTGAGGTCCTTGAAACTCCAAATCTTATTCAACAAATATTTTAGGCTAAAATATGTCCTTTAAATTTAGGAAGGAGTCTACAACACTAAAGCTTTGATACAATGTAGGAGTTAATAGTGAACTTCCAAAACCCCAAGATTAGCTACCAAACCAGATTATCTTCCACAAAAGAGAAATAACAAGAGTATCTTGCTATGATTAAGGACACAAGATTGATTGATTAAATATAAATATACATAAGATGCCTTGCTTATATAGACAAGGTTGTGAGATAGGATTAGACAAGATTATGACATGTGTCTTAGTCTTGTACAATGATACAAAAAACTCATGAAATATTAAATGACCTAGGATACATGTATTAAATGACATGATAAGATAAGATAAGATAAGATGACACTTAAGTCTTCTAGAAATATTTCTAGGACCTAAATAAAATTAACATGTAAATAGGACCTATAAGTGAACAATATAGGTAAAACAACTAATTACACTAACAATTTCAAAGATTTATGAAGATGTAAAAGGAAATCTATTCTATCTTATGAAATTTTATTTTTTGTTATTGTCTTTTATCATTTATTTATTTATCCTCACACAAATTAGTTATAAGTTAGAATAGATAAGGAGCCTAACTTATAATCCCAAATATTTATTTGATAATCATGTCCCATGGCTCTAAATATTTCTATTGTTTTTTATCTTTCATGGCACATTTTTTCATTATAACTAAATAAATCTTGACTTATCAATAGTGTAAAGAAAGCTTGAATTGGTGGATGTTTATTCTCTCATTCATGAAGCAACATATCAAGTGTAAAATGGAGATTGAATCAAATATTATAGAGCCATATGCTTATGTATTGAGAATATTGTATAGATTGATGAGGTTTAAAAAGGTTATATTGTATGCAAAAATTAGCCAATATCGAATATTAGAGGTATGAGTGGCATTCTTGAATTTAATTATGACCTAGGACCAATTAAAAGAGTTAGTTGATTGCAAGGATTTGTGTTGAATGATGTGAATTTATTCCTATTCTTATAGTGAATTCAATGAGGATTTATGTAATGTCACCTTTCTAAAAATAACATTTACTATTTTTAGTAAACTTGGTTTCCTAAAATAGTAAGTCAGGACCTACAGATAAATTGGGAAAGTTGGTTTTTGAAATTATAT
>VDFB02366480.1:0-35834 GCA_007258455.2 Sequoia sempervirens
TAGATGACATTGTTTCAATTTTCCACTCTGCTAACTCTAGAATATCCTATTCTGTCTGACTTGTTTCATTGAGCAGATAATATTGGATATCCACATACCTTATGTCCTCAGTCTGAATTTAGGATATATCTGATCTTGATGTTGATAATTCAATTTGACTATAGGAGTTAATAATCTGTTCTTTTTGTGTATGGAATCTGTTCTAGATGAAGATCATCTACATGTCCATCCATATAAAGGCATCGTAGATACGGTGGGTATGTGCTACATGGATATGATGTCTACATAGATAAAGAGGAGAGTGTCCATTAGATTATTCAATGGTATCTTGAAGATACAAATTCTTGATCTTGAATGATTTTGGGTTAGCTTTTCAGCATGCTTTGGATCAAGTTCCTAACATGGGTCATTTTCAAAGGACGTATTACTTACAAAGGGTTCTTGGACATCATCATTAGGCATGGTAAGTGGTTTAATATCCTCTTGATCTTTGAGTGGACTTGGATCAAGTGTCAAGTTGAGGATTCCTTCAATGTCTGTAACCATGAGGTCAAAGGGGATCAACATGTCTTGGAAAGGGATAACAGAGTTTGGTGAAAAGAGCGTTGATCATGCTTGGAATAAATTTTTTGAATGTCCTCCTAACTCATAGGGTGATGCTGGGAACATTTTCAACATGATCATAGGTCAACGGATCATGCATTATGTCAATAGGATCAAATAATCCAAACACTCCTTGAAAGAGATCACTAAAAAGTGGCTCTTGATGTATGGTGAGTTGATCATCGAATGGGGTAGAAACATCTTCAATGTGCTCATTGATGCATAGGTTTTGAACATTGTTTTCAACAATTGTGGTGGAGGGATTTCCAATGTCTTCAACCAAATGGTCAAATGATGTTGGCATTTCTTCAATTGGATCATTGTCGAGTATTGTTGGTGGATTTTGATCATGATTGAGAAGTGACTCTTGACATATGTTGATTTGATCATTGGATGAAGTAGACATAGCTTCAAGGTTCTCAGTGATGGATTGATCTTGTTCCTCTTTCTCAATAGTTGTCATTTTTTGTGTTTGTGCTTGCATTTGTTGGGCAGCTTGAGAGGCTTGTTGTACTTGTTGAGCTTGTCTTACTTCTTGTGTGGCTGAATATTGTTGGATGACCTTTTGGTAGGCATGGTGATCTCTTAGCGCAATGCCATATTGTCTTGCTACGTTTGGTTTTGGTGGTAGTGGTGGTGGATTTGGAATTGTGTTGGATGTAGTGACAAGTGGTTGAGATATGCTAAGAGCAATCATGAGGGTTTGAGATGTGATGGGCATGATAGTGGTGGTTGGAATGATTGAAGTGATAGGGATGGTTGGAATGACTGAGGTGATAGGCCCTTGGGAGACCATGTTTTGATTTTTTAGGATTGATGTTGTCATTCAATTAGATACCATCTATTGGTGCGATATCGATGGTATATTCAAAGGATTTGATGTGATGGATTGATTGGTGTTAGGTGGATTGATTTGGATGAAATGATTGGTGCTAGGTGAAGGGGGAAGCCCTAAACCAAGGAATGATGTTGATATGGTTAATGGTGGTGGAGATGTCTCTTGGCGCAATGACTCAACTATTTTGGTAAGTGTAGCAATTTGATCTCTCCAAATTTGTTCTTGATTTCGATCCTGACTCCCTTGATATAGTTGGTTTGGTTTTTGTTCACGTGGATTTGGGATGCATACTTGTGATTTTTGAATGGGATCATGGACAAATTGATTTTGGACATTGTTCTGATTTGGCATGATAGGTTGAAATTGAACATTGTTGATGTTGGGAATCACATTGCCTTGACTTGGAGTCGTTAATATCTTGTTTGGACTTTGAACAACATTTGTGTGATTCAGAAACATGTTTATCCCAAAGTTTTCCGAATTCATGTTTTGAAAACTTGTACTTGGTTCATTCTCATTTGGCTTGTAGGGATTTGGTGGGATGACTTCGTTCGTTTGGAGGCTCATGCTTTGATTGTTCGGTTGAAAAATTTGTAGGTTTGGATTTAGGTCTACCATTGGGAAATGTGTTCCAATCTTTGATTTAGGCATACTCATACTTGTTGTGCCATTTACATTTGTAGAAGGTAATGATCCCATGTATGGATTGTATAGATGTGAATGTTGATAATCGATCGATGTTGTAAGGCTTTGAAATTTCATTTGATTTGGATTACTCATGATGTATGGATCAAGTTTGTATTCCATGTTCTTGTGTTTTGACCTTGTTGCAAAAGTGACCTCTAAGGTTCTTAGGACTAATGACGAGATGAGGGATGAAAGGTGTAAATGATATGAGTGTTGAATGTTTTAGGGACTTTGGATCAATGCTAGACTTAGGGTTTGATTTTGATTGATTTGGATAATGAACTTGTAAACCCTAAGATGTTTAGATGTGATCTTAGGATGAATTTGTTCAAAGGATTTCTGATTTAACTAGAGGTATGAGAAAGGATTCATTCTCGTACACCTAACTAAATAAGGTGATTTTGATTTTGATGATTTAAGGATGTACCCAAGTCTAGAATGATGTTTCCAAAGATCTAAAGTTGTTTGGTGGGATGGATTTTGATAAATGTTTGGATGGATGAAGTGTTTTATTTTTTATCCTAAATGAATCTAGGAAGGACTTGTTTACTAGGCCAAGATATTGAAGAACATGCCTTTCTCTAAGAGTAATTCAAAATCAAAAGACCAATGTTTGCATGAAAACCATATGACCAAAAGATGCCAAGCACATGTGTGTGGTCCAATTGACTTAATCTTTGTTTAATGGATTCTTTTTACCACAAACACACTCTTGATTAGATTTTTAATCTATATGTCTAATGTCTCAACTTTCCCCTTATCCCACAAAGTGTATTATGCGGAAACCAAGGAAATTTGAGGCAAGAGTTACCTAAAGTTGACTTTAGTAGAAGAAAATTGAGATGAAATCCAAATGTTTAGATGCCTCTAAGAACATGAATCCCAAGGGCAAGCAATAACATGTGAATTTTTTCAAGGATATTTGCCTCTCCTAAAGGGTTTGCAATTTTGATGATTTGTTGAATGTTGGTTTTCCAATGTTTTCGATTAAAGTACTGTGTTTTCAAACTGACTCACAAGCAATATAACACCCTAGCTCAATTGGTACATTTTTCTTGGTGGGCTTGCCTCATGCCCTTCGTAGAAGAGATGATTTTACATGCAACCAAGGAAAAAATATAAATGTATGTTAAGAATGAAGTCTTAACCTCTATATTTCAACCAAGATCGGACATGGAAAGTAACTTTTTGGAATCTAAGTTCCAATGCACCACTTTGATAAACTCACTCAATGGATCAATTGGTTACTACAAAACAAGGGTTCTATTTTGGACTTTCTATTCATGGAGATTGATGCATACAACAAGAGTCCCCTTTTGGATCCATCTTGTCAGAATCAACCACGTGATACTGGCGTTTCTTCCAATACCCACATTTATATCACAGCTGAAAATACTCTTGGGTTTAGAGTGTTACCTGTTGAGTCGTTCCCTTGGGTGAGTAATTTTTCCCCAAGGAAGGCCCTCTAAGATAAACAAAAGCAAGCAAAGAAAAAATTTGTAACTCGATCAATCTTTGACGACTCAAAGAAAGAGAATATACGCGATGATGCTATACTCACACTCGCACAAGATGTTCAATTTTAAACCCAAATCAAAGTGTGTATGGGAAATTATTTATGCAAATTAATGTCACCAAAAGCCTTTTGATTCTCAAGATCGCCGTGAGGCGCGAGAGAAGAGCATACGTCTTTTGATGACATTACTTTGTGTAAATAATTACAAAACAATAAAGGCACACATTCATTTTATCCTTCAAAGCAATGATTTGATTCATTTTAAAACACCAAAGTAAAGATGAAGATTTCTTGTCCAATTTTAGCCCAAATTGAAATCTAGTAGGTGTCTAAGTTTCAATTTTAACCCTTTGCAAATGAAAAATCAAAGTGTTCTTTTTAGACCCAAATGAAAATTAGTGTCCTAAAATGAAAAGATAAACAATTTTGCAAAAAGTGTTTAAAAACAAACACTAAAGTGTTAAAAAACACTTTAATCTCCCCCACAACGTCATCTTCATTCTCCTCTTGTTTTTCTTCTTCATTTCACCTTCACTTTCCTTGCCTTCCTCGCTTTCCTTCATTGTCCTTTGATTAGTCTTTGTTTGTTTTTGTACCTCCATTTTCACATTGTACCTTTTGTTAGCCTTCTCCTTGCCTTCCTTCATTTGTACCTATCAAACAAAATACGCTTATGTGAGGATCAAACTAGTGGATGATAAAAAGAATTCGAGTCAAGTGGGTCCAAATATCCACACAATGGCATGGTCTTAAATCAAAGAACAAAAATTTGGATGATAAAATGATGGGTTATAGCTTTGATATTGATTTTATTGAAAAAAAATATCACCCTTGCTAGATTCATTCTCTCTCTTATCATGATCCACATTACTAAAGGCATTGAGCTAATAAATCAATCACCAAGCAACATCAAAAATTTCAAATTTTAACTATGACCACGATGATGAAGATGATTTATAAAGCTAATAAATTGCATTCCTGAGTCAACTTTGAAGAACAAATGTTTCAAAAAGCCTTATGATCAATTTCAAAAAATGATTCACAAAGCTAATGAATTGCCTTCCTAAGTCAACTTTGAAGAATGAACCCTTCAACCTTTAAGATTTCAAATTTCAGACATTAAATTGGTAGACCATAAAGATAATTCCATCCTACGTGTTGATAAATGAGTGTACTGCCTTGTAAGTTCCTTCTCTAAACATGGCATAAGCCTGCTCTATGCATTAGAGATCTAATAATTCAAATGTGTTTGGTAGGTGTAAGGCTGAGTTCCCAAACTTTGCGCATTCTTCATATGAATTGAGGATCTATAGAAAGTGTTAGTGTCAAAATATTTCCATGAGAAAGTATTGACTTTTATTTGCATAAAAATTAATACGCCAAATAAAGTAAGTGACCATAGAATATTGCATTTATGAGGCAAAGTCAAATTGGAATTCTAGGCATGGTACTCAGCACAGCATGTCTACCATCAATGTGAGCTTTAAGGTGATACAAAATGACAGCAACTTGTATTTGTAGACACATAAAAATGGTCTGGAGAATCTAATTAATTAAATACGACTTATTTGATTAATTTATCTTAAATTCATCTACTTAGTAAATAAATAGAAATATTTATTTATATTAAGTTCATTATTAATTCTTCTATTTCTCTCCTAATTAAATAAACAAAATTAAAAACTTTGTTTTATTTAATTATTATCATTATTACTTCCTTTATACTTCTATCACAAATTAAATACACAAACTTAAATAATTTGTGTTATTTAAATACCTCATCACATTTCTTCTTAATTAAATAAAGATATCTAAAATATTTTATTTAATTATCATTTTCCTTTTGTTTTAATTTAATAAACAAACCCTATAGTTTGATTTATTAAATTATTCAATCCTCTTTTCGCTAAATTTAAATAAATCAAAAATATTTAAATTTATGCATAAATCTTTTTCCACTATTCACTCACCAATAAAATTAAATTTTCAAAATTTAATTAATTCTACTGTCATTCACGGGAAGAGCTTCGGGGACAAACCTGCAGGAAGTCCTCTCAACCACCTTCCCTCTCATCTTGCCTGGTGTTTTCATGGGGAGAAACAATCCTCCATGATCAGCTCCATCTTCTCATCCCATGCCATTCAATTCTCGAGATTGAATCCCAGCCTCTTATCCCGTATCCCTGTGCAAATGTGCTGCCGTGAAAGCTATAAATACAGCTCTTTGGCTACAGGAAAAAGGATCCCAACTTATGCAATCTTACTCTGTAGGTTTTCCAAAACATCCAGCATTCATCCAGCAATCAAGCATCCAGCATCCAGCTAGCATCCATCCAGCATCTATCAAACATCTAGCATTTGCAGTCATGGCTACAATCACAGTAGTTTTAATTATTTAATCATATAGGAAATAGAATAGTTCATTTCTCATTCTCTAAGTGTCATTTCAATAGTTTAATTAGCTTCTAAATCTGAGAGCAAAGTAGATTAGAGAGATCTTTAGAGTTAGAGAGCAATAGGACAGATTTCTGAAGATTCTTAGTTTAAATTAGCTTAAATTTCTTAAATCTTAGATGCAATGTCCTATTTAGAAGTGTAGAAGCATGTTTAGTTTGTTTTCCTCATTCTACCACTTACAAATTGGTACCCATCGTGGGGCATAACCCCATATTTTGCTTTATTTTTGAGAAAAGTGTCTTACAAGTATCAGCGTGATAGTTTTCGCAGAACCGTGACTTTTTGCAGCGCGCTAGTTGGATTTTATAGTGCACCAGTGGTCTGTTTCAGTGCGCCGGGTTTTTGTTGTAGCACACCGCATCACTGTTTCAGTGCGCCGCATCACTGTTTTAGCGCGCCGCGTTACTATTTCAGCACGCCACGTCACTATCCTTAAAATAATTTTTTATCTGGATCCGATGCGTCCGCGGCCAGATTTTGTTTTTTTGTCTAATTTTTGATTAAAATTTACCAATCCTAGGATAGCAAATGGATAAAATTTATCAATCCTAGGATAGAAATGGATAAAAATTGATCAATCCTAGGATAGAAACTTCATAATTTCTTGTGGGATTAAAATTGAACATCATGCTTTTATGGAGCAATATCTCCATGTAGATTAACTAATTTGTCTTTTGGGTTTTAAAAAGAACAAATTCTTTGCTATGATTGGGTGATAGGTTTATGCTCTCCCCTTTACTGGGTGCATCAGAATACCAGACTCACTTTTCTTTATGCAGTTTTTTAAAAGCTTTTTTAAAAAACCTTTAAACAGGCCTACCGTAGTGGGAAAAAGTACTCACCCTACGGGAACAACCTGAGTGGGGACAACCAAAAGCCATGGTATTCCAACCCACTTAAAAATTTATGTGAATTTGGGGAAACCCTCTTTCAACGGAAGTGTGCAGGATAACCATCCCCAAAATCTTTGTTCTAAAGATTGGGAGGTCTCTCAAGGGAGTTTATCCATTTGCCGCTCCGAACGGAAACCCTATCTAAGAACCTAGAAATAGAAGCACGCTTGTCAGTTTCTAAACATTGTAATACTCAGCGGTGCAGGGGTGGGGAAGAATCTACCCTCAAGAACTCACCATATAATTGCCAAGGACTGTTTGCTCAGGGGATCCGGTATCCACTTCCATCACTCTGAGTACGCACCTGGAAAAGACAAAAACACGGGCGCCCTCTAGGGGGTGACATGGCTGTGTGAGTCGACGCAATTCCAAGCTGTGGGCCATTCGAGTATATAATGATGACCTTTTGTCTCTAGGAGTGAGTCTATCTGAAGTGTCTTATCTATTATAAACTAGTGAAAATCAAGAAGAATCATGCTTGATTCTTAAGAACATACACTATCTATTTAGATTCTAGGATTTTAAAGTCAACCATTCTATTCTTGCTTGTTGTGTTTTCTCTCATTAAATTCAGATAAGATCATCACAAAAATTTTCAAAATCAAAACACTTGTGAAATTCTCATGATTCAAGATTGGGTATCTACCAAATTTGTCAAGAAATCTCTTGTCAAACGAATCAGAAAACCAAAGAAAACACTTACATACAAATAACTTCTAAGAAAGCAACAATTTTTATATCAAAGCAGGAAAGTTCTACTTCAACATAGGACTTTTATTCATAGGTATCACGATTTCTCTAGAGGTTATACGGATGACTATGTTGTAGCTCCCTTAGATTCACAGGCATTTTATCAAAGAAGGGCTCTTACGCAACACCACAATCACAGTCAAAGGATTCGTCCAGAATACATCCCAAAACCAGCCATACAATATGATACCAGACCAAGTGAGTTTCATAGAATAAGATAGTTTTCTGTCTTAACACCTCATGGTTCTATTATAGCGCATCACTGGTCTGTTTTAGCGCATCACTTATCTATTCTAGCGTGCCACTGGTTTGTTTTAGCGCATCACTGGTCTGTTCTAGCGCGTCAGGTCTCTGTTCTAGCACGTCACTGATCTATTCTAGCGTGCCACTGGTCTGTTTTAGCACATCACTAGTCTATTCTAGCGCGTCACTGGTCTATTCTAGCGCGTCCCAGCTCTGTTTTAGCGCTTCATATCTCTGTTTTAGCGCTCCAAAAAGTCAAAAAAATAGAGAGTTAGTAAGGAAATTTTTCAGTTTTCCCATATCGAAAACAAGGTTTTCATCAGTCCAAAATATTTTTTTCCATAGTCCAAAACACTTGAATCATACAAAAAGAAAACTTTACTATTACGCCTAGATCTTGAAACATCTTGCAAAGTGTCCTTATCACCAAATCTAAGATTTTGTGTCGAAGTTTCCCTATCAAGGATTTTATCATCCTTCCATCACAAAACTAAGACACGACTAAATCAGATTTTAAATCAAAAACCTTGACACTTATCCAATCAAAAATCCAAGATCAAAGTCTAGAGTAAAACTTTAATGTTTGTATGCCTATTTTCACACGATCAACATATCAAAGACAACAACAAGAAGAAAATGAAAGAATAGCAGCCATGGCTGAAGAAAACCCTTGGGGAAGATACAGTAACACTGATCCTCTCACTAATTCACATGAGAAAGAAATAACTGTAGACGAAATCAAGAAAGTTCAACAAGACCCTCATTTCCATAAATTTATGGAAAAGATGCTAGAGCAAGATATGGAAAAGTATCTTCTATTATTAGCTGACAAAGGTGCTAAGCTTCCTAAAAACTTTGATGTCAATCAACTCAAGGAAACAACCACACCTAAGACAACTAATATGGAAAACCCAAATCAAATAGATGCTTTGACAAAACAAATCCAACAATTACAATTACACTTCCAAAATATCCAACAAGGGCCAACAAAAAAGATATTCCTTACAAGACATTTGCCCTTATCCATTCGATCCAAGCATTAACATGATACCATTTCCACAGTATCGTGAATACCCAACATACAACAAATACAATGAAAGAACCGATCCATTTGATCACGTGCGGGAATTTCGGGCCATGAGCATAGAGTTCGCACATGAGGACTCTTACTACGATTATTTCCAAGAAGCTTAGGAAACACTTGCATCGAGTGGTTTTCTAAATTGGAACCCGAAATCCAATCTTTTGAAGAACTGATCAATAGGTTCATAACACACTTCTCATTCAACATCCAACATCGGGTGACCTTAAAAGAACTCTACAACACCAAACAAGCAAAGGGTGAAAAGTTTATTTCCTTTCTCCAACTATGGAGAAGGCTATTTGCTAAATACCCTAGATCTATTCCTGAAGAGGATAAGATAGAGATGTTCATTAATAACTTAGTAGATGACATGACTTTCAGATTGGACTTACAATGTCCATCTACATTTGAACAAGTTATTGAAAAAGGGCTCAAAATTGAACAGGCTCTAATCAAAAGAGGAATGATGAAACACTTCATTGAAGGTTCAAACAATAACAATTCCTATAACAACAACAATGAAAAGCCAAGATTTTGGCAAAAGAACAAGAATACTGATACCATAATCGATACACACACATCTAGACCAGTATTCACCTTGACGCCAACCACTACAAACAAACAAAACATTGATCTTAATGTCAAACAAAGTAGCGATCAAGGAAACAATCAAAACAGTGGAGAAACAAAAACCCAATCATTCCAACGACCATCCAATAAATGAAAATTCACACCATTAGGACAATCATTGGAATCAGTCCTCAAAGAACTTTTAGATGAAAAACTCATTCAAGTACAAGAGGCTAGAAATTGGGACCCTCAAGTCAAACCATCATGGTGGAATGACTTACATTACTGTCACCACCATCAAAATAGAGGCAACATGACTGAAAATTGTTGGCAGTTAAAACATGCGGTACAAGACCTCATAGATCAAAATAAAGTATTTATATAGGGACACCAAACAAACAAACATCATACAACGTTCAAAAATCCTCTACCCAATTATCAGAAGGGAGAATCCTCTTCCACAAACACCAAAGGTAAGAACGTCGGTTATGTTTATGACACAACAATCCTTTGTTTTTTTGCTACCAAGGAGGATGAAGAGTTATGCAACCAAATCAATCGGAACAATGACATTACATCTACCAATTTGGTACAACATATGGACAAATTTGAAAACCAAATTAACATAATCACACTCAAAGGGAAACAAGAGTACCAACCGGTTAATGCCATAACAAGGGCACAATCCAAAGTTATATTAAAAGGAGCATCAATATCATCCCCATCTGTGGATCCTCCCTCTAATCAATATAATCTCATCGATCAATTGCAGAAAATACTGGCACAAATATCCATCTTGGAACTCTTAAAGATTTCCCCATCACACAAAGAGGTTCTTGAACAAGCTCTTGTGTCAACCACGGTACCTAACAATTTGGATGTGTGTCAATTCCAAGCTATGGTGGGACATCTATCTGCACCTCATTTCCCTTTCATTTTTCGAACATGATGATGTATCACTCACCCATCCACATAATTCCGCCCTTCACATTGAAGTCCTCATCCATAAACACCGTGTAAAGCGTGTCCTGATAGATGGAGGGGCTGGTTTAAATATTTGTACCTTAAAGTTGATTCGTGCACTAGGATACTCAGATGAAGCCATTGATACAAGGAGAAAAATCATAATCAAAGCATATGATGAAGAAGAAAGGTCCTCTAAAGGGTTGATCATAATACCCATTCAAGTGGGACCCTATTGTCCAAAATTAGTTTAAGTCTTAGATAGGAGCTGACATACAACATACTATTAGGGCCCTTGGATCCATGATATGGCAGTACCTTCCACCTATCATCATGCACGAGATTCCCGTCAATGGACAGGAAATTGCTCAAATCTGTAGCGGGCCTATAATGACACACAAGTTTGTCGCACATTGAAAACATCTTAGGATACATTCATACTCACAATGAAGTTAGCACGCTCGGATGGTGAACCTTGGGAGAACTTCATATGTAAGTGGCTTCCAAAACAATAAAATCACAGAAATTCGAGGATGGCACAATCTAGCCCTTCAAGTATTTGAAGCACAATTGGCTCCACTCTCATCAATTCACCAAGGAAATTACAAATAAGTGACAAAGGAATAAGTGAATATGGTGTTGGACACCCTTTCCATCTATCACAGATGTTACCCTCCTTACAAACGTATGGACAGCCATCTACAATCACCCAAAATTCAGCACAACCTACAATGGCATTAGATGGTAGATTTGTAAGAGCAGGAAATTTAGATGAAGAATCAGAAGATAAGGCTATTCTAAATTGGCTTTATAGGGATGAGGACGCTTCCACTTCCACGAGTAATATCATAGAGACAAATCAATATGGAAAGGGAAAAACTATTCTAGAGAAGATGGGATATTCAGGACAGGGACCTCTTGGGTTAAGGAAACAAGGCATAACAGAACCAATCCAACCACTCACGCTCCAACATAAGGATAAAACTGGACTAGGATATGCAGCCGAACAAGGATCTCTTGACCAAGGGAAACAAAGTATAACAGAACCAATCCAAATCCTCACAATTCAGCAAAATGGTAGAACTGGACTAGGATACACAAAAGAAGCAAGAGCAGAAATCACCAATAAAACTATGGAGCGTATTCTTCAAATGAGAGATAATTCTGAAATAGATTCAAATGAATATGAGTGGGACAACTTATCAGATGTTTTCTATGAAGATATTCAAATTGACGTTATCAAAAAGTATACTCCCAAACGTGAGGAGGGTCAAAGCTTGAGTTTTAATCCTATTGTCTTTGAAACACAAAATTTTGACGACTCAAGTGAAGATGAATAGACATCGATTGAGATAAATGATGTGGAAGAAAACACCTTCGTAGGCCTCGACATAACCACTAACAACCTAGACGACATTTCCATCTGAGCTTTCACAATCATTGACCTCGGCCCATCTAATGATTCATTTCCTTTACTACATCCCGAGCTTATCGAGTGGGAACCCCAACACCCCATCAATCTCACTATTTTTGACAATGATTCCACTATTATTAACTACCTTTGCTGTAAGGAATCTGATACTTGTTCTACCAATGCTTCTTTTAATGATGCTTTCAGGCAGGAGGATGCCAAGCCTTCCAGTTGCAAAAATATGGAAATAAAAAATGGATTCAATAGTGAAAACCATTCTATGGCAGTATTTGATCCTAAAATAGTAAAAATAAAGAACGCATCCAATGGTGAAAACCTCATTGAGACACCAAAGGATGGAAGAGTTTGACATCCTCCTACAACATTACCATGAAGATGTCAATGTTGATAGAACCCACACAGTCTATTGATATTGGCACAGCAGAGAAAGCAAGAATACTACACCTGGCGGCATCCATGACAGATACAGAAAAGCCATATTTTATCAAATTCTTTGAAGAACAATGCATCAATTTTGCATGGTCCTTTTCACGACATGCAGGGCTTGAACCTGAATCTCATTATGCATCACTTATCCTTACCAAAGTGGCACTAAACCGGTAAAACAAAAGCCGAGAAAAAATGCATCCACATGTTGCATTATTAGTGAAAAATGATTTGAAGAAACTACTAGATCTTTGGATTTATCGGATCTATTGATTATCTTGAATGGATATCCAACATTGGCCACCTATTTCAAAGTATATCACACCATGGAGGCTGTATTGATTTTGAGTTTAAATAAAGCATGTCCAAAGGATTGTTTTCTTTGCCAGCTTCATAGACATGATTTTAGATTTAACGGTGGCCATCAAATGCTATCACTCATGGATTTCGAGGATACAATCAAATCAAACTATCTTGAAGACCAAGAAAAGAAACCCAACATTTACATGTCCATGGGGCACCTTTGCTGGAATGTCATGCCTTTTGGTTAAGAATCGCAGGGGAGCTACATACCGATGAGCTGCTAGCCAACGTCTTCCGAAGTGACATGATGCACACCTTCATGGAGGACTAATAATGAACATCTTAGCCAAATCTTACACCAGAGAAGGACATCTTGAGATACTGGAAAAAATATTTGGCAGGTTGGAGAAATTTAAAGTTAGATTAAATCCCAAGAAATGTGCCTTTCGAGTAACATCAACAAAACTCCTTGGATACATAGTTTCTACAAAAGGAATTGAAGTAGATCCAGCAAAAGTTAAAGCCATTATGGAAATGCCACCTCCTAAGAATATCAGCACATTGAGATCTCTACAAGGCTGACTACAGTCCATCAAAAGATTCATCTCTCAACTTCATGGTCGATGTCATCATTTCGGCTTCATCTTTTGCGCAAAATGTGTCTTTTAAATGGATGAGCGATTAGTGAAGTACTTTAGATCCAAATCAAGCATTGTTGATGACACCACCAATCTTTATTGCCACCAGTGAAGACAAGCCATTGTTTCTATATATACGTAACAGATATCCTTTAGGAGCCTTGCTAGCATAAGAGGATGAAGGAAAGAGCGAACTATTATACTATATTAGCCCGGAGCTTCCTCAATGGACATGAAGTAAACTACACTTCATTGAAAAATCATGTAGCGATGAAATGTTTGCTCTAAAAATTAGACACTATATGGCTCACTCACCCAGCATCAAGCAGTTGCAAAATTGATCCCCTCAAGTATTTCTTGAGCAAAGCAGCTTTAGCGGGGAAGGTTGGCAAAGTGGGTCGTATCCTCGATGAGAGTTTGATTGTTTGGTATGTTGAAGAGCTCTCAAAGGACAGAATCAATCACCCGACCAGTTAAGCGAAGAGCTCATTGTGGTATCATCCTATGACTAAGCCCGGAATTTCACGATGCAGTGTCTCCGGCATTACGGCACAACCGTAGCGAAAGCTCTGCGCCCGGTGGATCCTACGCACAACATGGATTCGGTGGGGGTACATTTGTCACACCTCTTGGAGGCACACAATTCCATGATGTACGGGCTTCACCTTTCAACAATGTGGCAGAATATGAAGCTTTGATCCTTGGAATTAAAGTGGCTATTGACTGGAAAATCATAGAACTACAGGTGTATGGAGACTCCCAGTTAATCATCTATCAAGTCAATAATGATTACCAAACTAAGGATGACACACTGATTTTATACAAGAGACTGGTAGATGATCTAAAGAAATACTTCATAGATATCAAATTTGAGCAGATACCAAGATCAAAGAATAAAGCAGCAGATGCCATGGCCACAATAGCATCTCTTCTACAAATGCCTGAAACACAAGATCGTTATCGATTTATTGTGGAACAAGTGTCAAATCCTGCATACGCAAACCCCAAATCCCAAACCATAAGCATGTTGGATAGTGCCCAATCTTCCATTTATGGGGACATTTATACTTATCTAAAAGATAATATCTTACCGCCAGATCTTTCTTGTAACCAAAAGCGCAACTTCATACGCCAATCCGCCAAACATACCATTATTGCTGACACCCTTTACCGTCGAGGCCTAGATGGTACTCTTTTGCATTGTTTAGAACATAACGAATCTGCTTCTGCTTTACATGAGGTCCATGAAGGAATTTGTGGTACACATTCAAGTGGATTATCTTTAGCCAAGAAACTCCTTCGTTTGGGGTATTATTGGCCACACATGGAGCATGAATCTTATATGTTTGTTAAGAGATGTCAAAAATGTCAGATTCATGGCAATCTTATACATGCACCAGCACAAGAGCTCCATCCATTCACAACTACATGGCCTTTCTGTCAGTGGGGATTGGACTTGGTAGGGAAAACTAACCCATCTTCATTTAATGGACATAAGTTCATTATCACTGCAGCAAAATATTTTACAAAATGGGTGGAGGCAGTTCCCTTAACCACAATCACTGGGAAACAAATATCATCTTTCATACTTAATTATCTCATTTGTAGATATGGGAT
The DNA here is from genome assembly GCA_007258455.2 of Sequoia sempervirens. Classification (NCBI taxonomy): domain Eukaryota; kingdom Viridiplantae; phylum Streptophyta; class Pinopsida; order Cupressales; family Cupressaceae; genus Sequoia; species Sequoia sempervirens. The sequence continues at coordinate 15,021 of VDFB02366480.1, forward strand.
ACCCCAGTCAATCATCACAGATAATGGCAGGCCTTTCAAGAACCAAGACGTCCAAGAGCTATGTGAAAGATTCCACATCCAACATTGCTTTTCAACCCCATATTACCCTCAAGGTAACAGACAGGAAGAAGCTTCAAACAAAACAATCCTAAAGATTCTCAAGAAGACTGTAAATGAGGTAGGGCGTGATTGGCACGTTCAGCTTAACCCTGCTCTTTGGGCTAACAGGACTAGCATCAGAACACCAACAGGAGCTACACCATATGCTCTTGTCTATGGATCAGAAGCAATATTACCTATCGAGGTAGAAATTCCATCCCTTCGAGTTTCACTAAAGGGACTCATTTCAGATGAATATTATAGGATCTCTAGACTTCAAGAATTAGAGCTACTTGATGAACATCGACAACAAGCTGTCAATCATTTGATAGCCTATCAACAAAGAATGTCTAGGAACTATAATCATAGGGTTAAGCCTAGAGTCTTCCAGATCGGAGACTTGGTCCTACAGGAAAACCCTAGAAATCAAGCAGATAGAGAAAAGAAGGGAAAGTTTGAACCTAACTAGATAGGGCCTTATGTCATTATCTCAGTCTATGGATCAGGAGCATACTGACTGTCTACACCAGAAGGAGACATGTTGGAGGAACCCATGAACAGCATTCATCTTAGGCGATTCTACACTTGAGGATACCTAGTGCATGGTCAGTAGGGTTGTCTTGATGAAAACCTGAAAAAAGCAGGCGTCATGATGACAGAAAAAGAAAAAAGGATAAAATAAAAAGAAAAAATACAAAAGAAAAAGAAAAAGGACATAATAAAAACAAGTGATGAAAACCTGGCAAATAGGTGCTACTTGTGATTTTCACCAGCTCTTCTATCTATTTAGATATAGTCTTGTCACGATTGTTTCCTTTCTATCATTTTTGTTTATCATTTGGGATAATCATTATCATTATCCATATCATAGCAGAGATATCATGTTTTACCCTAGCTTGGTGGCAACATCCTAGTGTTATTTGGTACAATGGACTTCCAGCTTAAATGGAAAGGCAATCAAACATGACAACACCAGGTGATGATACTTGAAAGGTAATACAAAAATATCAGAAAATCAAAATCCAAAAACATTAGAAAATCCATCAAAATCCACAAACATCAGAAAATCAAAACCCAAAAATATCAGAAAATCCATCAAAATCCAAAAACATTAGAAAATCAAAATCTAAATACATCAGAAAATCAGAAAATTCATGCAAAAACATTCATAAAATCGAAAAAACAAAAATAGAGTCTACATCAGTCAGAAAGTGGAGTCTGTGTTAGTCGAACTACGTGGTCTCTGCGTGTATAACGTAGGCAAGACTAATCTTTGATCAGTCCCCGAGACCCCTAGGATAGGTCTTTAGGTTACATCATTTGGTCAAAACATCTAAGAATATCATGCAAACATCAGCACACACATTTCAACATCGATGATCTAATCTGAATAATGATTTGAAAATACATTAAGTAGAATTTGAATTGTTGTTCTTTTTATTTTTTCATTTGCTTATCATTTCTTTGGAGCTACTCGATGATGTATTGAACTAGAGAAGCAAGGAAGGAGAATGATACCTTTTCTTTGTTTTCTATTTGTGAGTTAGTCATTAAAATTGTGTGAATTATCGCGGGAAGTGCTCTACCAAGTATCGCGGGATGACATTCTGATTCACTTAAGAAAATGATTAATTCTTGTCTGTTTACATAAGAAATGCTCAGGTCATCATTGGTCTATCTTATACCTTGATGCTTGTGTGTGCTTGCAATATCAAATATCATGAAAGAAATACTCAGGTCATCATTGGTTTATCTTATATCAATGATGCTTGTATTCGCTTTCAACATTTTAAAAGCTCAATGATGATACAAAGCAGAATAAAAAGATTATTGAAATGACACTTAGGTTTGCATTGATAAAATAGGTTTGCATGGTAACATAGATAGAATAAGATTGCACAAGTTGGGAAGATTCATTCACAAATAATGTTATCTTTTCTTATTAAGGATTGAGTATACTTGACACATACAATTTTCATAATGACATGCATACAAAAATCACTTCTTCATCTCATCATAAAATTCACAATAAACATCTCATTTCGTGACATCATATACATGTTATGTTACATCATTCATTTACATCTCATCATATTGTCATTATCATGTAGTTGCAAAATCATCATTCATTACATACATAAAGAGGGCATTTTACATCATTTTATCTATCATACATCATTTCATTTACATCATTTTATCTATCACATATCATACATCCATACATCATTTTATCTATCACATGACATCTCATCCATACATCATTCATTTACATTTCATTATATACATCAATCATTTATATCTCATCATATATTACATTTCATCCATACATCAATCATTTATATCTCATTCTATCTTACATTTCATCCACATATCATTTACATTTCATACATTACATTTTCATCCATACATCATTCATTTATACATCATACATTACATTTCATTCATACATCATTTATTTACATTTCATTAGATACATCATACATTGCATTTCATTCGTACATCATTCATTTACATTTCATTATATTTATCATACATTGCATCTCATTAAGAAAAGAAATACATCATCAATATCATAATCACACCATTTTTAATGCATCCATACAATCTAGTATAATAAATCATCATAAAACATAAAAATTAAAATGAATCCATCACATCAATCATGTAAAACACATCATAAGATCAATGCATCCATCACATAAATCATGTAGAACATATCATAGATCAATCGAACCGCTGCACATATATCTCATCAAGTGTCAAGTATACAATGAAGTCTGAAAAGGATGAAAATAACATCATGTCAAAAATGGCTGTATATATCTCTCAAAGGGTACACAACTGATATCAAGTGGTACTCGCACCAGAAGGAGCAGGTCTCACGCCAGTATCATGACCACCACCAGATGTCCCAAGATCTCTCGGATCTCTCGAGAGAGGCTGTGTCACTCCTCTGCTCATTGTCCTTGAACGAGTCCTCTCTGAGCGAGACTAGGCATAACTGACTCTCTGCTCTGGGGGACAAAGCTCGTGATAGCGGCTCCTATAAAACTCAATCTCAGCACCTGCCTGCATAGCCTCTCGCATGTAATCTGCCACAAAGGTCCCATCTGCCACTCTCTGCAATCTCTTTGTAGTAGCCTGTGCTGTCTCTGCTGCCTGTCTAACAGTATCCCGCTCTGCAGTCAAAGCTGTAATCTGTGCCTAAGCAGTGGTCAACTTTGCTCGTACACCTGCTAACTGAGCCTATGTCATCACTGCTGCCTGTCTAGCCCCATCTCTCTCACCAATCAAAGAGGTAATCTATGTCTGTGCAGTAGCTAGCTGTGCCTGCATCTGGGCCTGCGTCTATGCTAGTAATCCCTGCACCTGTTCTAGCTGTCCCTGTAAGGTCTGAACCTGCACCTGTAAACCTGCAACCTCTGATCGCTCTGCTGACAAGGAAGCAATGGCTTGCCTCTTACGAGCCACACTAGATGATGGCTCTGAAGTACCTGCAACACTTGGTCTCCCCTCATCTCCGCCATCATCATCACTACTATCATCACTGCTACTCTCACTATCATCATCACTGCCACTCTCATCACTGCCCTCCACATCCACATCTACATCCTCCTCTCTCCCTCGTCTCTGGCCAACCTGATCACCCCCTGCAGTTGATGGTGCTGGTGCTGGTACTGGTAATACGAGGAGGGTGCAAAGCCAAATATTGTCCGTACTTGGGAGTAACAGGTGCCTCAATAATGTCTTGCCACATATCCCAGGCCGATGGCTGCAGAGCATGATAACCCTCAACAAGTGCCCCATAAGGCAAGCATAGACCCCAATCACTGACATCTATCCATCGTCGTCCATAGTGCGCTACTCCCTATGGCATACACTACACAATACCATACTGCCTGTAGACATGACGAAACAGGAATCGCTCTAGGATCCTGGGACTCTTCCTGATCAAATACATCAAATCGGCCAAGAACCCCAACTAAATATCATCATCATCCCAGTCATCAAAGTCTAAATAGGGACACCAGGTCACTGTCTCCACATCATCAATAATTCGCCTCCAATAATCTAGCTTACCCATCATATGCTGGGTAGGCCTGCCTCTATAACGAAACACATAGGGTCTCATCGCTAGTCTTGATAACACCGGCATGGGACGCGTAACAACAATATGCTCCCATGCCCATAGCTGAAGAAAGGTAGCACCCGCCGATAAACTGCCGCCTCTGAAGTACACGATCTAGTGTAAATCATGATAGAGCTGAGCAAGCATTCACATGCCCCAAGCATATCTCGTCTTGTGTACTACCAGACCCTCTAATATGTGACCCCATCCGAGAGATAGACCCTTTGACCTCTTATCAGGACAAAGGAATCCACCAATAAAGCTGGCCAAAATGGAAGGAAGTGGAGCATATGAATCATGCATCTCTACCCACGGAATCCACTCTCCCGCAATATGGGGATCCTGGAAAACTCTCCGCATAGACTCTACCCCACCAACCTCCTCTGAATCATGCACGACAATCTCCCCAACAAAAGGAATGTGAAGAATACGCCATACATCCTCTGGCGTCACAGTCATCTCGCGAGTAGGTAAATGGAAGGTGTTGTGGTCACTATGCCACCACTCTGCTAAAGCTGTCAGTAGACCCCTATTAAGTCTAATATGGGGCATATCCAGTAATGTCGCTAAACTGTAATCAGTAACATGCTATCTCTCATCTGGTGAAAGTCACGGTATCATATCAAAAGGCCAAGGGAACTACTCTCGCACCTAAATAACATCTAAATTCTCCTATTATCATACAAGAAGAACATTTTAATCAGAATATCAAACATTAGGAGGTCATCAAATTTTGAAAAATTGTGCTTTACCTATCAAACTATCAATTTATCAAGAAGGAACCCTCATCTATCAATCAGTTTCATTCCTTCAAAAATTTTAATTATTCCTCGCCTATCATGAGGGTAATTATTATCAATCAATGGATCTCGGTCATCATGAGATCATTTACCATTTATTTAGTCATGATCAAACTAAAATAGATGGAATCAACAACCAATCAACAAAATAAAAATCAAAGTGCACAATTCTTCATCAGTCTAAACTTCCAAGCGCTACAAAAACCTTCTGAAGAGCTACAAAATCAACCTAAAGTGCTAAAACTATTGGAGTGCTACAAAAACCTTCTGGCGCGCTGCAAAATTGATTTGACGTGCTAAAAATCTGACGTGCTACTCTAATCTATGGACGCGCTATAGAATTTGATTGGCGCACTAAAACTATGGTGCGCTACAACAGATTACGGACACGCTAAACCGCGCCTACTGCATGCTAAAACATGAAAACATGTGCAAAAAGACATAAAAAGTATGGGTGCAAATCACGAGAAAGATTTGGGGTACGTACCGGAGGTCCATAGTCGGCCGGAAGCTGGTGACGTCGCACGCGCTCGAGTCGGTGGATGTGGTAAGGGATCGGCATTCTAAAGCTCTAGCACTCTGAGGGTCTCTATCACAAGATTGTCAAAGTCAAATGCACAAATGACTTTTGAAAATAACCTTTTGAGATTTTATAGGGTATTTTTGTGGGATTTTCATGGGATTTATTTATTTTTTTCCTTTTGAGGAATTAATTCTTATCTATCACAAGGGCATTTTTGGACAATTTTATCAGGAGATAAATTGTTTCTTCATCAAGTCATCATCAAATCATCAAATCATCATAAAAATTCAAAAAAAAATTAAAAAATTCAAAATTCATCAATTTATCTCCCGTGGGGGCATATATCGCTATCATTTCAAAATTCAACATCTGGGGCAAAATCAGGGGCTATTTTAAACTTTTTGTCAATACTGGCAGCTGAGGCAAAATCATTCTTTGAAGCAATGCGTAAACACATCACTTCAAAGAGGGGCAAAATGTAGACACCTAAAAATGGTCTGGAGAATCTAATTAATTAAATATGACTTATTTGATTAATTTATCTTAAATTCATCTACTTAGTAAATAAATAGAAATATTTATTTATATTAAGTTCATTATTAATTCTCCTATTTCTCTCCTAATTAAATAAACAAAATTAAAAACTTTGTTTTATTTAATTATTATCATTTTTATCATATTATTTCTCTCTTAATTAAATAAACAAAATTTAAAAACTTTGTTTTATTTAATTATTATCATTATTACTTCCTTTATACTTCTATCACAAATTAAATACACAAACTTAAATAATTTGTGTTATTTAAATACCTCATCACATTTCTTCTTAATTAAATAAAGATATCTAAAATATTTTATTTAATTATCATTTTCCTTTTGTTTTAATTTAATAAACAAACCCTATAGTTTGATTTATTAAATTATTCAGTCCTCTTTTCGCTAAATTTAAATAAATCAAAAATGTTTAAATTTATGCATAAATCTTTTTCCACTATTCACTCACTAATAAAATTAAATTTTCAAAATTTAATTAATTCTACTGTCATTCACGGGAAGAGCTTCAGGGACAAACCTGCAGGAAGTCCTCTCAACCACCTTCCCTCTCATCTTGCCTAGTGTTTTCATGGGGAGAAACAATCCTCCATGATCAGCTCCATCTTCTCATCCCATGCCATTCAATTCTCCATATTGAATCCCAGCCTCTTATCCCATATCCCTGTGCAAATGTGCTGCCATGAAAGCTATAAATACAACTCTTTGGCTACAAGAAAAAGGATCCCAACTTATGTAATCTTACTCTGCAGGTTTTCCAAAACATCCAGCATTCATCCAGCAATCAAGCATCCAGCATCCATCCAGCATCCATCCAGCATCCATGAAATATCTAGCATTTGCAATCATGGCTGCAATCATAGTAGTTTTAATTATTTAATCATATAGGAAATAGAATAGTTCATTTCTCATTCTCTAAGTGTCATTTCAATAGTTTAATTAGCTTCTAAATCTGAGAGCAAAGTAGATTAGAGAGATCTTTAGAGTTAGAGAGCAATAGGACAGATTTCTGAAGATTCTTAGTTTAAATTACCTTAAATTTCTTAAATCTTAGATGCAATGTCCTATTTAGAAGTGTAGAAGCATGTTTAGTTTGTTTTCCTCATTCTACCACTTACAGTATTTATGAGGAATAACTTTAAATCGTGCTCCATACGGCTCATCTTTTACTCATGTCAACACCAATACCGACACTTTATGATAGTGTCTCCCTCCACCATTGTCCCCAGGCGTAGCAAGGCATAAGCCTGTAAATGTAGCTACAATAGATGCACCAGACCTTGCCTCCTATGGATTTTTGCACTATCCCAAGTGACTGTCGTTCCCCTGGTTCCCACGTTCAGACTACGAGTTGAGGAGAATGATGGCTGTGACACACTCACTCTTGGTATTGATTGGATAGGGAGATTGGACTAAAAAATAAATGATTAGTTCATGTGCCAAGCCTTCAAACGTTGTCCCAACTCACCACCAACCCAAACATGACCTCTATCCACAACTTAATCTCTTTTAACATAATACTCATAGGTCTTAGAGGACAAATAAAGCAAGGGCCCTTCTTCAACAATCTGCCTCTGCGTTCCCAGGTGATCACCATGTATTTTGTGTTGCTTTTCTCTAACTTACTGATCCATGTTTACAAAGTCAAATAAAGATATAAATGTTGAATAATGCCAGACACAGATCATCATAAAGTCAAATAAATACAATAAACAAAAGGCCTATTTAGCATGCCAACTTGCTGGACATGATTGAGAAGATATACAAGACCTATCACAACATTCTTTCAAGCCATGTGTATGCGTCTATGTACATTCTCTTCCTACAGCAGTGCTAATCTTCCATTCGTCCTCTCTGCCTATGTCAAAATGGGAGCTTTTGAACAAATCTACCATTCATCCTCTTTGCCTGTGTCAAAATGGGAGCTTTGGAGCAGGGCATGAATGACCATCCAAGATTAAATGTGGATGCATGGACAAGGCACATCCCCACCCTAATAAAGTGCCTAAGGAAATTGGATCTAAGGGAATTCAATGATTGCGAGATATGCACTAAAACAAAACAAATTTGTTGAGAGATCCCTTTTTGCATCTAGCCTGCCCATGCCAAATGAACGCTTCAAGGCATGGTTAAGTTATTCACCTGCAGAGGATAAAAGACATTGTTGATAGTTATTATGGTAGTATTAGCCTTGACAGATATAAATGCCACAAAGTGACAAGACACCTAAAATATTGCGATGATGTACCTGGTTTAAGATTAATGGTAGCAAAAATTTCTGACTATCCTCATAATGAACTTGATTATGTAGGGGGCACAACACAGATTTCTCCCATGCTATTGGTAATAGATGTGGGTAATAGATCTTTTGATACAGGTGCCAAAATGAAAATTTAGAGTAGTTGGGATTTTTGAGAGAATGTTTCCAAAAACATTATAACTATTTGTAAAATACTTCAACTGCGTCATTTTTCCAAGACCACCAGTAAAAGAAATGAATGATTAATAGCCATTGCATCAATATGAAGCTATTTGTATTGCAATAAGCATTATGTAGTGAAGCATTTCTAAATTGGTAGAAGTAATTACTTGGAATAAGAAAGAAACTACTGCCAGCAAATCAAAAAATGTTAATTCTCTAGACGCATTGACACCATGGATGCAATTATATCTTGCAAACTGGCTGCCTGAAATTATGCCCAATATGAAACTAAAAATGATATTAGATAAACGTATTCCATCAATCAAATCATATGCTGCATACAATGCAGATGTTGAGTTTTACGAATTCCTACAATGAGATATAATAAGAGATATAATAACCCTTCAGAATTTCAATTAAATGAAATAAACAAGAACATATTGTAATATCTGCCCTCCCTCTAGCACCATTTTGTGGATGTCAAAATTTGAAAATGGTTAGTTTAAAACAAAGCAACATTTCAACATCCCTATGAAATAATGAAACATGTCAATCATGTAATAAAATGAAACAATGGAAACTAAACAAAGCATATAAAACACATGATCCAACTTTATCTCATAGTGGATTGGTGCTTCTATGGAAAGAAGCCCTTTCCCAATCCTTGCTTAAGCTTGAATGATGAAATTGATATGAATATGATATGAAATTCTAAGATTATCAATGGACAAAATTAATTCTTAGTTTAAGAGAGTGACTTTGCAAGGGATTGTGGGGGATTTGATCAAGGATGAAGCCTCTATTTGTAGATTTTCAAATGCTAAGAGTTCTTATGAGAGAGCAATGTGGGACTAAAGATAAGCCAATGGGGAGAGGCCACTTGTCATCATGTGAGAGGTTGATGCATGTGCAAGATTTGAGAAATGTGCCCATGAGAGGGAGTTTCAAATTCAAATTTGTGCAATAAATTTTGAGAGGGGGACAAGAAAATGAGAAATAAATGTAATGTTGGAGGGACAAATCAACTTGTCATATTTTTCAAACTTGAGGGAATATTCCCCATAAATTCCATGTTGAGTGAAAATGATGATTTTAATAAATCAATAAATTGGTTTATTTGTGCAATTGGCATTATCTAGAGGATGCAAGTGGTTAAGATTAGCATTTAATCATTGTTAGATTAGATTAATGATGATTAGGTTAGTTTGACTTTTATGACTTAAATATTTGATTTATTTAAATTAGAAAAGGATGAAATGTGCATTATGATTTAATTAAATGGATGTTTGATTTATTTGATTAAAATATTGATGATGAAGTTTATTTAATTTTAAATTAATGACCTTAGGAGATGGAAATTAATGAGATTACCTGATAAATGAATGAAGGTGAACTTGATTAATTGATGAATGAAGCTAATGTGGAACCTTGATGAATGAACCTGATTGAATGCATAATGTTAATTTTGCATGTCTACACTCCCAAAACCTAGAATCTATCATGATCCTCCATAGGCATCTATCCTCAATCTTTGACAATGCTTGATCTTATTGGAAAAATGAGTTTGAAGACCTGCAAAAACAAATAGAATGTTTCTCCAAGACTTAAATTTTGAATGCTTGATTGATTTCTCCTTGGTTTTGATTGTAAATAATTGTGATCTCATATGAATCTCTCTCTTATCTAATGAAAAATGATTGAAAGATTCATCTTTATAGACTTCCTTTCTAATTTGTTGTTTACTAAATCCTGAAAGTCGACACATAGAATTTGAATTTGAGACCTTGAAATTCCACCAAAAACATGTTTAAATTTTAATTTATGAACTTAAGTTATGTTGGGGAATTAAGTTGATTAATAGCATTGTAGTGACAAATTGTAGTCCCTTCTTGGAGATGGTACAATTTCTCACTTAATTTGGACCTATTTTGGTACCCTTGCATTCATGACAATTTTCAATCATCATTAATAGGCCCCTAAGACCATTTATTTCAAATCTCAAGGCTTATTTCAATTGAAATCCCAACAAAATAGAAAAAATAATTAATTTTTCTAAAAACCTATCATTGGTTCACCCAAAAAAACTAGGGTGGGACTCATACACCACATGTGATATATGAGTCCCGTGTGGCCCCTTTTTGGGGTTTGAGTGAGAAATTCAAGTTTTAAATTCAAAATTTTGGTTTATGTTGGCATTTGAGATCTAATAAATGGTAAATTGGATAAAGTTCCTGTAGTAATGGAAAAAGTAGCCTTTTCCTTGCTTGGTTTGATAATTGACATTAAAGCTAAACTAATGATGTATTAGAGTTGTGTTGTAATGTGTTGTACACATTCAAACTATTCTAGGACCTTTATTTAACTAAAACATGCCTTAATTGATCTTTTTCAAGGGTGTTGTAAAGTGTTGTAACACACTTTCACACTTTTCTAAGACGCATCTACTTAATTAAGCCTAATGTACCCCTTTATAAATAAAATATACATAATTTGTACCTTTTTAAGTAGTGTAAGTGTTTTAAGGTACTTTCACACTAATCTAAGTGGTCTTAATTGATTGTTGTTAATTGGAGTTATAAACCCCCTTTTGATTCAAATATAGGCCTTAATTTTGACACCTCCCAAAGATATATCCCAACAATCTTAATTTAATTAACAAATTATTTCATTGGGAAGAGTTTGGTCCTAGTAAGTTGAGCTAGAACCCATTCACCCTTGATGGAAAACGGGTCCTTCCTTAATAGGAACCCCCTTTCTCAGTTGATCCAGAATGGGTTTTTGGCCTTCTTTCAGTCCCCTTAAGCTTGGTCTTGGAAACTTAGCCAGGACCCATTTGACCAAGATTGTGAATGAGTCCTACCTTAATGAGACCCCCCTTATTGAATTTCATTCTAGTGGGAATTTAATTATGTTTCTTCCCAAATCTAGTGTCAGACTTAGTTCTTTGAATTTTTGGGTTAATCTCATAATTTAGTATAAATAAGGGGTGAATTCACATTATTTCTACTAAAAATTTCATTAGTAATTCAAGCATTCAAGTGATCAAACATTAGAGCATTTCAAAGGAATTTCAAAGCAGATTTCAAGAATTTATTACAAAAATTCAAGATCATATCATCATTTCAATGATTTAATGCATTCATGTGTGTTGAGCTAAGAAGTTAATGTTGCATTGAGGATCTATTTACAAGCATCATTTTACATCCAATATCTACATACTTCATGGCCACTACATGATAGTTTGCAGATTTTATTCACAAGACATCATCCAAGATGACATCATTTACATATTTCATGTTTCATGTTTCATTTCCTTTATTTCATAAATTAGTTTGATTACCTACAATGGGTTTGACTGAGGAAAACCCCCATTCACTAAAAAATAATAATTTTTTCTACCCTTGAGTGTGTGTTCCCAGATTTATAGGTTGAAGATCAAGATGGGGAAGATTTGGAGCAAGATTGTCAAAGTTGCAAAGTTGCTAAATTTTTCATTCGAAGTTCAAGATCATGGAAAGAGCTCTACAGGATTGCATATAGACTTCTAGAACTTGATAACAAGGATTTCAAGAGTGAATAAATCAAGGAATATGATCCTAAAATCAATTTTTCAAAACCCTAAAAGGACCTATTCGCCATTGAAGGCGAATGAGTCCTCCATAGCTCAAAAACAACTTTTTGGCCAGGTACACAACTTTTCATGCTCTAAAAATATCCTCCATAGTTTCTATAATAGTTATTTTTCATTTCTAGTTGTTATTGGCATCTTATTTTACACATAATTGAGTGAAACACCTCTTAGAAAAATAGTGATTCATCATCTTGTTTATTGGACATTTTGGTGAATCCATTTTTTGGTGTTTCATTTTGGTGAACACAAATCATTTACCATTGCAATTTTATGATTTTTGAAGTCCCTCATTGCATCTTAAGTTAAAATATTGCATTCATTGCATTTAGATTTACATTGAATTAAAATCTCATTTAGGGTTTCTTCTTTTTGCATTGAAATCTTGCATATCATATAGGGTTTAGATTTGTATTGTTTTACACTTCTAAGAATTTGAAAATTACAAAAACAAATCAATCATTTTGTATCTCATTTAGATCTCATTCAATTGCATTTGAAAATTTAAAAAAAATTGCATTTTGACCTAGGCCTTGTATTTCATCTTTTCATTGCATTTTTTCATTGAATTTCTAGTAAATTTGAAGTTGCATTTCACTTTCTACAACCTAGAACTGAATGATATAACTGAGATCTTGAAAATCATTAAAAAATAGTTTAAAAATACTCAACCATGAGCCATTTTCCTTCACTCATGAATAAGTCCCTAATCAAGTTTGATCTGTACCTTCTGGCATCTGAAAAAGGCATTAAAATTCACTCTGAAATCCTAGAGAAATCCTAGAAACACCTAACTAGGACCCATTCATCCTTACTAGTGAATGAGTCCCTCCTAGCTATATATTTGCATTTTTAGGACATTAAAATCTTAATTTTTAGCTTCTATTTGGTGTTGTTATCTTGTTTTTTCAGTTACCCGATTTGTTGTTTCATCAATTTCTTTGTATTTAGCTTAAATTTCTTCATTTTAGTGCATTGTTAAAAGCTCAAAATTACATTAAAAAATTTCATTTTCAACTTATTGCATTGTGTAATTAGTAAATTGCATTTCATTCTAAGATTTTCATTGTCCCTTTGCTATTCTATGGTTTTCACACTGGGATTGTAAAACTTGTATGAGCTTTAAAACTTGGCGTCCTATTCACAATACTATTATAAGATGAAGTTTGAGGCTCATGTCATCCCACAATCTCTCACTTGTCATGGATCTTGGGTTCTCTAACTCTCTTTCTCATAGTGTTGAGAATCAACCCTCCATGGCTCATAGTTTGCATACTTCGTTACCCATGACTTACCTACTACAACCAATGTCCTTAACATTACCAACACCATCCCTACCATTACCACTTCCACTCAAGCTTTAGGGTCTACTCAAAGTCAAGGTTGAATTCCAATTTCGTGCTCCACAATAGCAATGTCCATCCATAAATACGCTACTACACAACCTACCACAACATTTCAACCCACAACAACATTCCAACCTACAAAAAAATTCAACCTACAACCACCATTCAACCAACAACAATAGTCATACCTACTATCACCGTACACTTCCACAGGTATTGCCATAGAAAATACTTCAAACACAATAATAACTCAATAATCCACCTTTAATAACCTACAATTCACTAGCCCTCTGCATACATACATATGATGAGCCCAAAATGTGCTCATAGTTTGGATATGATGAACTTTTAATAACTTTACTTTTGTTATTCATGGTTGTTTAAACTTTTTTGAAACCTTTTATGGGGATATCCTGTACTAAAACACTTTCGTGTTCTTGCAGCCTATTGTGTTGTCTTGTCTACATTTATTACCCCATTGACTCCCTAAATGACTGGTATATCGCATGTAGTTTTTGAATGATGAAATAGATTTAAATATGTGATTAATGAATGGATATTGTGTATGTGCCATGCGCCTTTTCTTTCGCATATGTTACCTTATGTTTCACAGGTTGTTGAAGAAAGTATGGTCGAGTCAAGCGCAGCCAATCTCGGCCTTGCAGTAAAGTCCATTTCCTGCACGACTTCGAGGAAGCTCATGAAGACTCTTTGACGAAACCGTTGGGAAGGATTTTTAATGACAAATCAATCTGGAAAAGAGTGGAGTGCTAGATTCTCTGGATCAGGTTGAGCGGATAAGAATCATTTATGAAGTCTGTTCCTTGATTTTGGGATACACTTTACTTCCACGTCTTTCTTTGTTAGGGTTAGTTAATTAGTTCTCCTGATTTTAAATAAGTGCTCCTCCTGCACGAGTGAGCAAGAAGATGGTTAGAAGTTAGATAGAAGCATAGTGATAGGGAGATAGCAGATATCATGTAAGAGTTAGTATGATAATAATAAAAAGCAGAATTTGTATGACAAGAGAAAGACTTTGTTGCTAGTTTTCATATCAACAAAGCAATGTATACCATTTTGAGTTTATGAATAAAGTTTGATGAATTTTTGAGTTCAGCACTTGCATAATTAGTAGATGCTTGCTAAGGGGGCCCACTTAGTAAGTATCTGTAGCTAGTTAGTTAGCTGTTCTTTTTCTATTGATCATCAGTTATATTTCATCTTTAAATTTTTCATACAAACTCAGTCTTGTATTGCTCCTGCAACATCGGGAATCCATCCCTGTGCCTGTTCCTACAGCATAAGGCCAGTTCATAGTTTGAGTCTCAGTCGTAGCTGTTATGATTTCTGTTTTGGTTAAATCATGGTTGAGTTAAAAGAACTTTGCATTTCCTTCCTGTAGCGTAGATAGAATTCTTTCCAAGTATGTATTTATGTTAAGTTGTGACCGAAACTAGTTCTTAGTGCATATATTGTGCTGCGCCATTCAAAGTATACGTTCCCTAGTTTGACAATTAAATGAACGTCCATAAAGAGATATTGGTCAACTGCTGGAATGTCCAATTCCTAGGATAGGTTTTACTATGATTTTCATATCCTTTTGTGGTAGCGATATTTTTTGGCCGTTGCGGATGGTGTCAAACTAAAAGAATTTTTCAGAAGTCATTTTTATCATTAGTTTAATTTTTTAGTCAAAATTTTCAAAATATTTCAAACCATTATTCATTCTATTGCATGCATAGAAGAAGAAGAGATGCATTGGGAAGGTTCCTCCCTGAAAACCTATTTGTTGAACTACCATTTAACCCAGTTGATGAAGAACTTGAGGAAAATCCATTTTCTCTGATATTCTAGCACACAAATATGGCAAATAATCCACCTAATCCACCCCTGCTTTTGGGTTTTATTGTTCCCCAGAATGTAAAACAATGATAAGAATGTTTCCTTCTTCACTACTTCCCAAGTTCTATGGCCTAGTTATGGAGGACCCTAAAACTTTCTTGTTTGAGTTTGATATCCTCTGTCCCAGTTATGACTATACTTCAGATGCTCACAAGCTAAATTTGTTTCCTTCCACCTTGAAGGAAGGAGCTCTCAGATGGTTCATGAGTTTGGGAAGAGGTGTTGTTGATAGTTGGGAAGCCATGCAAACACAATTCCTTGAGAAATATAAGGAATATTGTAAAAGTGGCAGTAATGGAGACAATATATTTAGGATTTAGCAGAAGGAGGATGAAATTTTAGAGGATTATATTTCAAGATTCTTGTTTTCTCTAAAAAAGAACTCAAACCATACTCTCAATGAAGACTCTCAGAAACTACTTTTTCTAAGAGGGATCAGTGATGCCTGTATAGACACTCTGGACCTAATGGGAGGAGGTGATATAACCCAACTGCCTTGGGATGATATTAAGAAAATATGTCTTAATTACTCTTGAGAAAATGTGAAGAAGAGTAAAGGTCATCAAGTTATAGTGGGTAAATCTTCTTCCAGTGGAGTTTCCCAAATGGAGATCACAAATTTGCTGTCTGATTTCAAGCAGGAAATCATTAACAACATGGCTACACAATTGGAAACTATGCAAGCTTGGAAGAAACACGATGAAGCTGAAGCAATCTTGGCTAAGTTCTATCCACATTGTAGACAAAAGAAGTGTGACTACAAATGCAAGATGGTGGCCAACATGGAGGCTAAATAGTTTCCTACTGATTTTAAGATGATAGAAGGTGATGATGATCAAGTCTTCTTTGTTGCACAAAGGAGGCCATGGGCCCCAAGACAAGGTATGCCTCAGGACCCTTTGCAAAATTTTGGTTCATATAATAGTCAATGGAAAAATTAGTACCCTCTAAACTATGGGCCATACTCCCAACCTCAGCAGCATAACCCTTGGCCAAATACCCAGCAAAACCATTGGCAAGCCTCACAAGGGAACTGGCAACCACCTCAGCAAAATCAGTGGTAGCCTCCACAAGGGAATTGGCAGCAGCCTAACCAATGGAGGGGAGGCCAACAATGGTCAAATCCAACCGCAAGTTTCTTGCAACAACCCCAGCAGCAATTCATTATGCCACCTCCTACACCTAATCAAGGTCAGAATCCAAAATCAACCCAACTACCAGCTCAAGTAGCACCTAATCCAAATAACCAGCAACTGCAACAGCAACAAGTCTATTTTTCTAATCCTAATCATCAGCCTACCTATGCTCTTAACTTGAATAATATTAATTTACATTCAAGAACCGTACTGTCCACACCATCTCCTCCCATAATCTCAGAATTACAACCTGAGGAGACTGACCAAGAAGAAGATATCAATGACCAAGCCCAACCAAATCAGCCAGTTTAGATTCCATCATTACCTAAGTCATCTAATAAGGTGCCTCCTCCTTTCCCACAAAGATTGGAAGGTGAAAATGTGAAGAAACAAGAGGAACCCACCTTTGATATTCTTGACTAGCTAAAGCATATATGTGTGAAAATTCCCTTGTTCCAAGCAATCAAAGAAGTACCTATCTATGGCAAGGCCATCAAGGAGGCATGTTTGAAGAAACCGGGGAGGAAAAAGAAAGACCCTCAAACTATCCATGTAATAGGCCAACTCTCTGACTTAATGCTAGGGAAGCTTAGCATCCCAAAATATTTAGATCTAGGAAGTCCTGTTGTGGAGATAAATGTTAATGGGTTGCAAATTAAGAATGCCTTAGTAGATCTTAGTGTAGCTATCAATGTCATGACAAAGGACCTAGTTGTAAAACTTAATATTTCAGAAATAAGGACTACACCTATAATATTACAGCTTGTTGATAGCTCAACTATCAAACCTGATGGGGTAGTCAAAGACCTGGTAGTCACCTTGGATTCTTGGGAATACCCCGCTGATTTCATGGTCTTATCTCCAAAAACATCATTGGGGGGATACCCTGTCATAGTAGGAAGGCCTTGGTTGGCTACTATTGATGCTTGCATTGGTTGTAGGTCGGGTGACATGACAATATATGATGGATATAGCACAAAGAAACTTACCCTCTATTTTTCAACACTGCCCCAACTTGAGTCTAAAGATGTTGCTTGGCCAGATTTGGGAGAAGAGGAAGAAGTGAACTCTGTGGCCAATTTAATGATGATTACCAGAGAGCCTTTCATTGCATAGTAGGAAGAAGAAGATATACTGTCAAATATCTTGCTGAATAACTATGGTACTGAATACTTTCATTGTGAGAGAAATCCATGTTCCTTGCAGACTATTCTTTCTCCATCCACATCAGCTCATTATCCTGCAACAACTAATTACTTGCACACCTTACTATACCATGAGGTAGACATGCCATTTCTATCTGAAGTATCTATGATAGACTTAACCTCCCAAATTGAGGTAGTTGTAGGAAAAACCTTGTGCATTAATAAAAACCTCACACGTGAGCAACAAAAATCTATGATCAAAATGCTTACCAGTCATAAGTCAGCTTTTGCATGGGACTATGGAGATATGAAGGGCCTAGACCCAAAACTCTGTACACACCACATATATATTAATAGTGACTTCAAACCTATCAGGCAGCCTCAAAGAAGAATCAATCTAGCTTTGAGAGAGATTGTTAAAGAAGAATTGCAGAAAATGTTAACAGCTGGCTTTATCTACCCAATCTCTGATAGTCAATGGGTTTCCCCATTGGTCATTGTTCCTAAGAAAGGAGGAAAATGGAGAGTATGTGTAGATTACAGAGAACTTAACTTAGCAACAAAGAAAGATTACTTTCCTCTTCCATTTATTGATCAAGTTCTGGATAATTTAGCTGGAAAGAAGTACTTCTCATTCTTGGATGGCTTCAATGGATACAATCAGATCAAGATTGCTCCTGAGGATCAGGAAAAGACTACTTTTACATGCCCTTGGGGAACGTTTGCCTATTTATTTTTTCCTTTTGCTATTTGTAATGCTTCTAGAACTTTCCAGAGGGCAGTCATAAGCATCTTCTCAGACATCTCATATGATTGCATGGAAATATACATGGATGACTTTACTGTTTATGGTACAACATTTGAGGAAGCTCAAGCTAACTTGGAAAAAGTACTACAAAGATGTGAATATCACAACCTATCGCTGAATAGTAAAAAATGCTTCATGATGATGCAGGAGGGAATAGTGCTTGGTCACTATATTTCTGCTGTAGGAATTTAGGTTGATCCTGCTAAAATTGAGATCATCTCTAAGTT
Organism: Sequoia sempervirens; assembly: GCA_007258455.2. Taxonomy (NCBI): domain Eukaryota; kingdom Viridiplantae; phylum Streptophyta; class Pinopsida; order Cupressales; family Cupressaceae; genus Sequoia; species Sequoia sempervirens. The sequence continues at coordinate 33,738 of VDFB02366480.1, forward strand.
ACCCTCTCCTACTAAGCAGAAAGAAGTACAAAGATTTCTAGGCTATGCTAGATACTACAGAAGATTCATCAAGGACTTCAGCCAAATAGCAGGTCCCTTATACAATCTGCTGAAGAAAGATGCAGAGTTTTCTTGGACAAAGGAATGTGAAAAAACATTTCTTGACTTGAAATTCGCCCTCACACAGGCACCTATTCTGAAAGGACCTGATTGGTCACTCCCATTTCATATTCATACTGATGCCTTGGATTATGCAATTGGGGCAGTGCTAGGGCAGAAGGATGGATCAATTGAACATGCACTCTACTACATAAGCAAAAATCTGCAAGGGGCTGAATTCAACTACACTGTTACAGAAAAAGAAATGTTGGCAATCATCTATGCTCTCAATAAATTCAGGCATTATATCACTGGTTATCAGATATTTTTCCACACTAATCATGCAGCAATCCGGTATCTCATGAACAAAAGCTCAATATCTGGGAGACTGGCAAGCTGGTTATTGTTGATGCAGGAATTTGACATTACAATTGTGGACAAGCCAGGTAAAGCCAACGTAGTTGCTGATTTCCTTTCTAGAATTCAAAGGCAAGATGACTCTGCACTCATTGAAGACTCCTTTCCTGATGAGCACTTGTTTGCAGTAAAGGTTATTCATCCATGGTATACTGATATAGCAAATTATCTGGCAACAGGAAGAACTCCTCCTTAATTCTCTCCTAAGGAAAAAAGATTATTGGTAGAGAAAAGTTTTAACTTTTCTTGGATTGCAAATTGCATGTTTTATATAGAGTCAGATCACGTTATGAGGAGATGTGTACCAGAGGAGGACACTTATGATATACTGCATGCCAGCCATGATGAGCTGTGTGGCAGACATTTTGCTGTCAAAAAGACAGTAATAAAAATTTTAAATACTGGTTACTATTGGCCAACCTTACATAGAGATGCAGCCAAGTATACAAGGAGATGTTATAGATGCCAAAGAATGGAAAGACCAACTCGCTTTGATGAAATGCCTCTATTTCCACAAATTGTAGTTACACCATTTGACAAATAGGGACTGGATTTTGTGGGACCAATTGACCCACCTTCCAATGGTAAGTCCTAGATTCTTGTGTGCATAGATTATGTCACAAAATGGGTAGAAGCTAAACCTATGAAACATGCTAGGGATAATAAAGTGGCTGAATTCCTATATGAGGAAATATTTACTAGGTTTGGTGTTCCTAGGGAGATAGTGACAGATCAGGGAGCACAATTTACTTCTACACTTATCACAACTTTAGTCAATGAATACAATATATGGCACAGAAAATCAACTCCTTATCACCCCCAGGCCAATGGCCAGGTTGAGGTCACCAATAGGGACATAGAGGCCATTTTGACTAAAACTGTAAATTTGCATAAGAAGGACTGGGCCGCCAAGTTACCTGAAGCTATATGGGCCTACCGTACTACTTGAAAGACTGCTACAAGATTTACACCTTTTGAAATGGTGTATGGTAAAACAACTGTGATGCCAATAGAATTTGAACATAAGACTCTCCGAACAACACTAGAGCTGGACATGGATTTAACAAATGCACAGAAGGACAGAGTCATGCAGCTCAATGCTCTAGATGAACTCTGAAAGTATGCCCTGTAGCACACTGGTATGATACAGAATCAGTGAATAAGGTGGCATGATAAATACATTAAGGAGAAGAAGTTCAAAGTAGGAGATTGGGCTCTGCTTTACGACTCGTAGTATAAGGACAGTCTAGGAAAATTACAGACCAGGTGGTTGGGGCCGTATGAAATTGAGAATGTATTTGCTAATGGTACAGTTCAACTTGTTACAATTGATCCTATTCAATTCAAACTGTTGGTTAATGGACACTGCCTTCGGTTGTACCATAAACCAGTCTCAAAAGAAGAATTCATGCAACAATTCATTCGGGATCCTGCCGCTACTCTTTCTGCAGCCGAAGGCTTTAGCCTTTCTCCTGCAGCTTCACCATAATTTTGAAAAGCATGCTCATAATAAAAAAAAAAATTTAAGGAAACCCCTTTTTCTTCATTTTCACTTATCACCACATCTCGCTTCTTTATCTT
>VDFB02366481.1:0-19534 GCA_007258455.2 Sequoia sempervirens
CATATGTTGATTCATATTTTTAAATTCATTTATATTAGGTGGTTACATATGGTATTCTATTCTTTGGATTATAATTGAATTTGAATCTTATAATAGATGTTTTGTGATTATTTTCAATTATATATAATTTTAATTTTGGAAATCTTTTTTTAGTATCATTATAATAGAAAATTTTTTGCAAAACTTTATGAAATGTGAAAAATTGAATGTTGTGCATATTAAGGTCAGATGGGTATATTTGGATTTTATAAGTTTTGGGTTTTTTATGTTTTTAAAAATTTAAGCTTTCATTAATGGTTAATGTGAATAGTTTTTAGTGATATAACATGAATTTACAAAATTCAAAATATAGGACATGTGTATCATTTATATTTTATGAGACAAAATGTCTCATGTTGGATATGTGTTTTCTAACCTTTTGGATTCAAGTGTTACATGTTTTGACCTTATTTTTGTGTTTTGAACTTTGTGGGCCAAGTTTGACTTTTAGACTTAGGGGTACTAAAGCTAAGGCATAGAATGAACTCATACTTGATATTTAAAAATTTATATGACCGTGTGAAATGCAATATGGGGTACTAACATAAATGAGATAAAATGAAAGGGGAATCAAACATTTAAAATGTACTTAATCAACAACTAAAAAAGACATCAAGCTTATACTAAAGGGATACATAGAATCATATAAGATAGTACTAAAACATCCTTGCATTGAAGACCTATATAGAATCATGCAAGATAGTACTATAACTATGGCACACATTGAAGGACTATATGGAATTGTGCAAACTAGTACTATAGTCATGACTTGTATTCAAGGGCTAAAAATAATGATAGATAGTACTAATACCATTTCTTTCACTAATATTATATAGAATTGGGCAAGATAATGATGAAACTCTACATTTGATGCATAGTAGTTCCTTTCTTTATGTTCATCAAATTATTGGTATCTATTATGTCCTTGTGATTTATTTGGATGAGTATTAATGGTATATCTACTCATTGATCTATTTTAGTGATTGTTGTACCATGTCATCTTGTGTGTTATTCAATTTGGTGTCATAACCCCTATATGCCTTTATGGAATTGATTGTATAATATATGATTCTTGGTATGTTGTGATACCATGATTTATTTTTTACTTTCCCATATTGTATTATAATATATGATTCTATGTATGATTACCTACTAAATGATTTTCTACATGTTCCTCTTCTTTTCGGGACATTGTTTTTGGTTGGAGGCTTCTTAGTCCTTCACATTGGTTTGAAAGATTTTTCAGTCCTTCATTCGCCTTTCTCTTTTTTGGAGAGGAGTTTTTCCCATGTGATTTTCTCCTTTTCTCTAGTTGTGAGAGATTGGATTGTTTGTACATGGGTACGTCACTAGGTCTTGTTTGTCAAGACCCATCATGCATTCTTGCTTTTTAGGGTTTTTAGCTACTCCCTAAGTTCATCTTAAGGGGGGTGTTAGAGTAATCATGCATTAGCTAATAATTAATTAAACTTTAATTGATTATTAGTCTAATTTATCCTCATGCACTTAAGCTAAACTTATGAGTGTTTTTTATGTTAACTAAAAATCTATTATTAGATCATTCTATCTCATTGCATGAGATGTTGACACTTGCCATGATCTAAACCATTTATCATTTAGGGTTTCTCCTATATAGCACTCAACCCTTATTTTATTATCATACCTTTGATAACCTTTGAGGACTCTTGATTGCCTTGAAGATTCTTGAGGTTAATTTTGTAGATTTTTCTTGTTGAGGATATTGCATATTATTATTTTGTAGCTCTCTTTTGTGGAAGGTGTCTTTGTTCATTTTTTGATCCTATGGCTCGTGTTTTTCACAATTCTAATAGGTATTCATCTTTTTCAAGATATTTTTGTGCTTTCTTGCCTCCTCTAGGGCTAGAAAGACATTTAGCCTATAAATTGCCAACATGTATAGAAGAATAAATTACTATAACCATTTGTACTTGGTACTTTCTTTGGAGACATGGAGAAGACAATCCCCTTTAAATCCTCAAGAGATAATTCTACCATTAACATTATGGCTTTATCATCACGAATTGGGGAATGGACTATAAGATAAATTTTGAATCCAATGTAGAGTTAGTGTTAGGTTTAGAGATTATATTTTTAAAGAAGAGGATGTATTCTCTTTCTATTTCACTTTTTTCCAACAAGAGGGTACCTTCTTTGAGTTTATAGAATAAATTTTATTTGATTGTATTCTAGTTTTAGTTGAAGCAAAGAAGTATTAAATTATGTTTCTATCTCCTTCCTTTAACCATAGTTCTCTAGATTTCTTCCTCCAATATATTTCTTCTATGATTAAAATCTCTTGAACTTATTCAATATTAGGATCTTTTCCTCTTCAAAAAAATTTAGATCCATCCTAAATTTGATAAACTTTTCATTTAGAATTGATAGCTACTATTTAACTCTTAGTATCTTGATGCAAATGTTTTTGAAATGAGTCATGTTCCATTCGTTTATCTTCCCTTTCAAAATATTCAATTTTCTAAAAAGCTATAGCATTCTAAATCCTTGTGTGAAAGGGGAGTGTAAGAATTGAAATCAGAAAATAAGAAATTAAAAGAGCTTGAAATCATAAATAAAGAAATCAAATTAAACTCTATTTTACCGATCCCATTGCAAACCTCAAAAATAAATGATGTTGATTCACCTTGAAGGTATGTGGATGCTATCTCAAGTAGCATAACAATAACAAGAAAATAAGTGATAGATTTGATATAATGGACTTTCTTAGATGTATGATGGATCTAAATAATGAAGAAAATGACTAAATTTATAGACCTAGGAGATGTGGATGAGGAATAGAACTTAAGTTAACTAGAAAATTAGTGGAGTCAAACTCAATTGATTTTTAGATTTTTTTTAACTCAAGTCATGAGAGGATAATACTGAGTTTTCTAATTAAAATTTGATAGATAAATATGCACATGAAGTTTCCAATTTCATGCTTAGTTAATTGATGAAGACTGAAGAGGTTTATAAAATAGAGAAGAGTTAACTTTTGAGAGAAGATTAAGTTTCTAATATGAAGAAGAGTTAACTGATGATGGAAAGAAGAGTTCACTGAAGAGAAAAGAGAAATTAAGTGATGGGTGAAAATGGAAATTATTTGAAAATGGAAATGAGCTCACATTTAATTAAATAATAAAATATTATTTAATTAAATAGATAAATGGAAATCATTAATTAATAAATGATTTTGAGTTCTAGCCAAGTCCTGAACAAATTCGAGAACATATTCCACAAAATTTTGAGCTCCGTTCGAAATGATTTGTGGGTCTCAAATAGCTAGAGTAGTTGAACCTAATAAGACAACAATTACAATCCAGGAAGTTATAAGTACCTGTGCATGAACTTGAAACCCCCCTATTTGCCAATAAAAATGTTGACCTACTTCCACACCAGATATCTCGTAGAAATAATTCAGCATGTTAATAGGAAATTGTACAATATTCATATTACCCTTTCTATATAAAGATGAACTTCAAAAAGAAATGATTTTGGTTCAATGACCAATTCCTCAATTATTTCACTATCATCAATTAGGCTATGAAATAAAATAATGGAATGATTATTTGATTGATTAAGAAGATCTCTTTATTTTTATAAAAAATATTTTATCTTAATCTATTCTATAAGATTTGGGAATAGTAGCCAACTTAATTCTAGCTTATCTTTTCTTTTTCTTTTTTTAATTTTCTTTTTATAGAATTACAATTCTCTACCCATGTGAATTGCTAAAATTAATTTATTTAGGATCATCCGGATTGTTCCTCTACCATCATCATTGGTTGGGATTGGGATATCCATGAGATCTGGGTCACAATATGTATCAACTAAGCAAATTATTGGAATACCCAAAGTTCTACATTCCTGAATAGCAGTATATTCTCCTTTTTAATCGAGAATTATTACAATATCGGGCAATTTTTTCATGTATCTAATCCCCCCTAGATCCTCCTACAATTTGTTCAATTCTCTCTTGAGTATTGCTGCTTCTTTCTTTGTAAATCGATCAAACCCTCCCGTATTTTTTTCATTAATTTTTTGAAATTTTCAAGTCTTGCTTCTGTATTAAACCAATTAGTTAACATACTCGTGAGCCATTTTTTATTTACATAATGACATCAAGCTGCTAAAGCAACTAATTTAGCAACATTAGTTGTTTGATGTTTTGTACCAACTATCATAAATTGTTTTCCTCTCTTTGCTCCATCAAACACAAAATCACAGGCTTCTGATAAAAAACGAGCAGTGTAAGTTAAATTTATAATATGACTATCTTTACGTTCTTTAAAAATGAAGGTGCCATTTTAGGATTCCATTTTTTGGTCTCATGACCAAAATTAACTCGTATTTTTACCATCTCTTTCAAATTAATGTTCCAATTTTTTTCATCATTTTGTTTTTATTTTTTACTATGAACTGTAATATCTACATTCCAATGGAATGGGTTAGATTGCTTGCCATAGCATACTTGGTACTTGAGATATTCATTTCATTTTTTCTTTTTATTTTAAAAGAAATTAAAAGAAGTCTAACAAGAAATTTATTCATTTATAAAAATTACTTTTTTTTATTGCTCGTTTTAATTTTTTCTTTTTTATTTTTACTAGTTTTTTTATCACTTTTTTTCTTCTTTTGTTTAACAGATAAAACAGAGAATTTATATTCATGATCAAAGAAAAAATCTTTCACTTTATTGATAAATATTTTTTTGTTCCTTGTTTTTGGATCCATTTTGCTTCATTTTCCCAAATGGTTGAATCCAATACTGATAGGTATCATTCCCCTGAGAATAACATTTTCCTTCAAGCCCTTCAACCAATCAATATGACCTTGAAGAGTAGATTTAGCTAGGACCCGAGCAGTTTCCTGAAAACTTGCTTCTAACATAAAACTCTGAGTATTCAGAGATGGGTTTGTCATTCCCAATAAAATGGTTTGGCAATTGATTATTTTTTGTAGAGCACAATCCATTCTTTATACTCATGATAATCCAATGAGTTCTTTGGGTAAAAAAACACTACCTAGTCCATTTTCCAAATTTTTATTTTCTGACTTTTCCACATCTACAACTAAAACTTTCGATGTAATTTGGCGCACAATAATTTCTATATGTTTATCAGAAATTTGTACCCCTAGGATCAATAAATCTTTTTAATTTCATTGACCAAATGATTTTGACTATGCTCCATAGTTATTCTAACACTGTTGAATGACACCCAAAAATTTCCAAAAAATATTTCCAAGTGTATGTTCAATTTTTGATTTTTTTTTTCAATTTTCGATATTGAAGTATTTGAATGGGCTTTTGAAAATTGTTCAACTTTAGGAAGACCTTGAATTATATCATCGGATTTTAATCTTTCGTATAAGATAGTTATTAATCTATCTCCTTCGTAAAGAATTTCCCCATAAAATGATTAAGAGTTGCTCCTCGAGTACCCAAATAGGGTTTAGTTGATCTAATGATGAAAGATTCCTCATGAAAAACTACAATTTGACCAGATTTTTGGATTTGTTTATCTTTAGATATCCATATACATTCACAAAGAAATTGTCCAAGGCTGACTACTAGAAAAAAAAATTCAAAAATATTGGATAGGGAAAAATACAAATTGAAAAAATTGAAAATAATAATCCTGCATGAATCAAATTTAGAAATTCCCCTCTTTTTGTCCATAAAGTAGCATTTAGCTACTTGGAAAGTATTCGAGTCATTGTTAGAAATTGAGCATTCATTTAGTAACACTTTTTTATAAGTTATGAAATGAGAGTATGAGAAACAGTTAGCAATACTATGTAAATGACCTAGGAGACCTGACAATTCAATTATTTTTCTATTTGCATTCGACTTTTTTACTGTATTCAAACATTTTAAATCATTAAATAGAACTATTTGCAAAAAATCAGAAGGAGAAAGAATCGAAAAAGATTCATCTTTTTTATTCTCACTAGGTAATGAACGAATAGTTCCCTTACTAAGTAATTGACTTTGATCATTTGAAAAAAAGAATTAGTGTGATCTAATTTGTTATGAAACAAAAATTGAGAACTTGCTCTATTTTCCCTTTTTGCCATATTTAAAAAAAAGGTATTTCAACAAGCTAATTTGAATCATATGGATAATGATCTTTTTTGTTCTTACTGAAATAAGAGAAGCATAAACCTCTTTTATTTTTGATCTGGGCCCTCCATCTAATTTATTTTCAAGAGAATTCCATTTTTTTTCAATTGAATAACCTCCGATAAGATTGTTATATTTTATCATTTCTGAACGAGTGTTATTCATTGATTTGGGCCCTCCATCTAATTGATTTTCAAGAGAATTCCATTTTTTTCCAATTGAATAACCTCTGATAATATTACTATATTTTATAATTTCTTAATGAGGGTTATTCAAAAAAGAAAAAATGTCATTTTTATATAGAATACCTTCTCTGGGCATTCTAAGAATTAAATCAGGACAAGGGATTCTTCTCTTTCCCCATTGTTTATCACACCATAACGATACGATGAGTTCCTTTTTTTTCTTTTTTACCCTCATATTGGTGTTTTGAGAAAGAAAGGTGAAATAGATAGAGTCTTGATGTTCGTTAGGTATGGTTCGATCAGTTTCGAAATAATTCCATATATTTTTTTCCTTTTTCAAAACAGTTTGAGTCAACTGATTCGTATTTAACTTGATCCATTGAATAATTCAAAAGTGATTTATGTTTATCAAGAAGTTCTGGAATATCCACTTGATCTTGATCTTTATGAGAAGAAGAAAAAGATACTACAACAGATTCATATATACCTCCTGATAATACCCATAAATGGGTTGTATTTAACATCAAATTAGACATAGGGATACTCGGGTGCATTTCTCCTGTTAGGCCATAATATATATGTTTCTCCATTTTTTCTTTGAATGGGAATCTTTTAGCGTGAACCTCAATAATAACTTGTTTTGATTCCACGAGTTGATTATTTTGAATGAAAGGAAAAATTTCTAGCGGAATGGTTAAGTTTTGTACTTCATATTGATTATCGATAGTCACGTCTAAACTATTATGACATATATAAGCAAGATGTCCGTGACAAGTACGAGTAGGATAAACCAAATTTTGATTGAATTCAATCTTTCCAGTGAACGAGGCTCATAGATGTTCTGCAATATCACCTATAAATACCCCACCAGTATGAAAAGTCCTTAATGTTAATTGAGTTCTTGGTTCTCCAATTGATTGGCCTGCAATAATGTCAATTTCTTCTCCTATGGTTAAGTTACTATGAGTAGTATTCTGACCATAACATAATTGACAAATCCAAGATATGTACTTTTGCAAGTATAAGGGGTTCTATATTTATTGCTTGTATTTGGAAATAATACAATTGATTGGCAAGTTTAATCCCAATATCTTGATTGTGTGTGGCAATACATCTCCCATTTATATACATCATCTGCTAATACACAACCAATTAGTGTTTGTAGAACAAATTTATTTTTGATTGTTTCTCGATCTTGAGTGAGATTTACAAAAAAGACCTTGGATAGTACCACAATCTACTTTATGTACAACGAGATGTTGTACTACTTCAACAAGTCTATGTGTGAGGTATCCAACATTTGTTGTTCATATAGAAGTATCCACAACTCCTTTACAAGCACCATAACATTAAATAATATATTCCGTTAAAGAAATTCCTTCATGAAAATTCCCTTGAATGGGTAGATCCACAATCTTTCCTTGAGGATCTGACATTAATCCTCTCATACCTACTAATTGGTGAACCTGCAATGTACTTCCTCTAGCTCCTGAAAAGGACATCATATGTACTGGATTAAGAGGATCAGTCATCCTAAAATTTAGATTCATTTCTCGTCTCAAATATTCACTGGTAACATGCCATATCTCAATCAATTGACGTAATTTTTCCACTGCATGTACATTCCCATAATCATGTTGTCTTTTTGAAGCAAACCCTTGTTGTTGCGCATCTTAGATAAGCCATGCTTTAGATGGTGTTGTTAAAAGATCATCAATTCCTAATGAAAGAGTTGCATCAGTAGCTTGCTGGAAACCTAAAATTTTCAGTTGATCTAATATATGTGATGTATATGTCATTCGAAATTGATTTACAAATCTTCTAATAAGGTGCTTCATAACAAATGTATCCATCCCTTTATTAAAAAAGGGAACTTCAAAAGGAAAGGGCACTTCAAAGGGAAAGGACACTTTGATGAAATTAGGTTGTGCCATAAGAAGAAAATATCCCCATTTTTGGAAGTAGGATTTAGCAATGGGTTTAAGCTGGGAGGATCCCTTGATCTTTATCTCTGCATGAATGAAAGAGTCATAAGATTAATAACATCAAATTTTGAATAGTGACATTTCTTGTTGGATATCATAAGTCCACAAGCCTTTTATAGCTTCTTCTATTTCTCGATTAAAACGAATACAACTGATGGTTGTTCGAATTTTTTTATTAATTATTTCCCCCACTCTATCTTTTCTTATTCGAAAATGATCATAGATTTCATAGAAGGTACCTAAATATTCATACTGAACTTCAATAGGAAGTTCTCGGTTTACTGAATTAATAATAGAGGTATCTATCTCTCTCACCCATCAGAGCCACAAAGGACTGTCTAAATCAATTTTCTTTTGTTCATAAGCTTTAAGTGCATCATCATAGCTATAAAATGAAGGCAAAACAATCTTCTTTTTTGAGTTATTTGGGTAGTACATATTTTCATAAATACCCTAGGTTTTTTGAAGAGTTGATCTATAAATTCCTAGAAGCATATCTTGAGTCAGTACACAAATAGGATCTCTTATAGTTAGAGAGCTAAGATTGAGATGAGAAAAAATAAGTAAATGAGCTTCTACTTGAGCTTCCATAGATAAAGGTAAGTGGATAGCCATCTGATCTCCATCAAAGTATGCATTAAATCCTGCACAAACCAATGGGTGCAATTGAATGACACGTTCTTCTATTAAAATAGGTATAAACGCTTGTATTCCTAATGTATGTAAGGTGGGTGCTCGATTTAACAATATGGGATGTTTTTGCATAATATATTTAAGTACATTCCATATAATAGGTCCCCTATCTCGAATTAAAAAATTAGCAGCTCTTAAATTGGGAGCAATTTGTTCTTCAACCAACCCATGAATTAAAAATGTTTGAAAAAAGTTCTATTGTGATTTCTTGGGGCAATCCACATTGATACAATGAGAGAAGGGGACCTTCGACAATAACAGAATGACCTGAATAATCCACCCATTTTCCAAGTAAATTTTCATGAAATCTTCCTTCTTTACCTTGGATGAAATCTAAGAACGATTTATAAGGTATGTCGTGACTATCTTTCACCAGTTGTGCACCTATGCTATTATCAAGAAGTGCATCTACGGCAAGTTGGACTAATCTCTTTTGATCACCCAATAAATCTGAAATAAAAAATGCATGAGTTTCTTTTATTAAATGTGAAAGATTATTATTTTGATGGATAACTGTTAGATAAAGTTCATGTTGAGATCTAAAGTAATAACTCCACCTTCATGTAATTGAAACATTGGCCTCAGGTCGGGAGGAAGAACTGGTAATAGGCATAGAACCATCCATTGTGGTTCTACATTTGCTCGAATCAAATATTTAGCAAATCTCATCCGTCCAACCAAAAGATCCTTTCTTCTTGAAAGTTTTTGAAGTTTTTTCTCCTTAAATTGAGAATATATTTTTATATTACCAACTGCATTCTTTGACTCCAAGAATAATATAGATAGTAGCTCATCTATTATCTTCCATTCTCTATATGAACAATCTATAATAATTTGTAGATCTAGACCAGCTAATTGGTCTTTGATAGCTTTTCTTCCAGTGGCTATTTCTCGCTCTTGAAATAGTGCAAAATCCCAAGAGAGAAAATAAGCAATATCTTTTGGCCAGGATTCTTCGTCATATTTAAGTGAACCCTCAAATCGCAATAAATTTGGCTTGTTAACTGCGGGCCTAGTAATAAAAACATTTGGATAGGGTTTTCTAATCTTCCCCCCCCCTCAGAATCAGACATGAAAGTTTCCTCTCATTCGGCTCAAGTAACTATATTGAAATGGAAAGTGATTATGTATCATTGTGCGAAAAAATGTTTTTTGCTCTCTATAAAACTAAATAGTTACTCTTTTCTCAAGTTCTAAGTGAATTCAATTATTGCTTTATGATTTGTATTATGACATAAATATGGAATTAGTGAGCAGTCTCCTCCCTTTTGAACGATACATTTCTTTGTGAAAGACCTTCAATTCATTTGAAGTTCATAAGGGATTTACTTGTTTGTATCTCGTTAATAATTGATCTTGTAGGTTTCTATTTTACTTCGGTGGTTACAATACTATTTGAAGCATATGTGTGATGAATAGATTCCTATAACCATATCTTCTTTTTGGTCTTGAATAAATCAAGGATAATAAGAATGAACCAGATTTTTCATTCCATTTTTTCTTAGAATAAAAGAGGTATTTTTACGAAGTCCAATTAGCAATTTAATATACAAGATATTAACCCTAGATTCATTTCTCTTTATCAACATCTTTTTAAGATGCTTCTAATTATGAGCTTCATGCTACTCTTCTCAAGGGGCATGTCAGAGCTAAGGGCATCCCAATTAGATTGAATAGGATGACAGTTCCTATAGATCTGTATAATCGAAGCTTGTGATCAAGTCACACATCGCAATATACTGGTTTTTCTAATTCTTTACGAGTTGTATCTAATAGATCCGCGATATAACTGGGGCGTCATTTGAAATACCAAATATGAACAACTCGACATGCCAGTTTAATGTATCCCATTTGATATCTTCGAATTCAAGGATCAACAACAAGTTCAATTCCACATCGAGTACAAAAATTATTTTCCTTCTCATTTTCCATTATTCAAGGTTTTACACAAGCACAAACTCCCCTTTTCTTAGGCCTGGAAATATTCTTTCACAAAATAATCCATTTCTTGTTGGTTCATAAATTCTATAATCTAAAGTGAGGTCTTTAGTAACTTGTTCGACTCTTTTTCCATTAGGTAATATTATTTTAGACCAAGCGAGAATCTACTCAGGAGAAACTAATCCAATTCAAAGTTTTTGATGTTTATCCTGGTCACTCATAAAAAATAAATTTTGATTCATTTGGATCAAACTTCCTTCTTATCTATCTAAAATTCTATCTCAGATAGAATATTATGATTCAATTGTAGAGCTAAAGATTGTAGTTCTCAACTGAGCAATTGAAAATATTTTGTAAGAGTGCTCGGTTTAGGCATTGGTTCTCCATTGAGAATGGCACCAAATATTTTTTCACAAGGGTCTATATGGTTGGATTTTAAAGTAATCATCTCGTGTAAAATATAAGCAACACCAAAACCTTCTAGAGCCCAAACTTCCATATCTCCTACTTGTTGCCCTCCTCGGTGGGATTTTCCTTTTAAAGGTTGTTGTGTAACCAATTTATAAGGTCCACTGGAATGTGCATGAATTTTGTCATCAACTTGATGGCACAATTTCGATATATAAGCTATTCCTATTGTAACAGGTTGTTGAAAAACCTTTCTTGTTCTTCCATCAATTATTCTATATTTTCTAGGATGATCAGGTTCAAATATCCATGGATTAGTTGTTTGCTCATTAGCTTTATAAAGCTCAAAAAACACTAGTTTTCTAGAAGCTTCTCGTTCGTATCTTTCGTCAAAAGGTGCTAGTCTATAATGTTTGTTCATTAGTTTTCCTACTAAACCAAGCAAACATTCGAAGACCTATCCTACATTCATTCGTGAAGGTACCTAATGGGTAGAAATAAGCATTATATTTATAAAAGATGTTTTTAAAGGAAATGGAGATTGTTAGGAAGGTACGTCAAGCACAACCAAGCACGTACATACCAACAAGGGCATCATGAACACTTAATAGTTGTTAGATCTTCCTTAAACCCTCTTTCACACACCTCTATTGCTGCACACACTATTTATTCTCAAGAACACATGTTCTCACACTCCCAAATATGCTAGTTATCTACTATTCATTCAACCTAGGGATTTGACTAATGCAGATTTCCCAAACCATTATGTACCCATTTTCCCACAAGTTGTCTTTGATTTTAGCTCCAACAATCACAAAGGACATAGCAACACCAAGGAGAACACTAGAGCATTAGAGGAGACGCCAACATGAAAGTGAGTATAAGAACATCCTAGATCATACATGACTATGTGTGCTAGTATCCCTAACATAGAACCAAAGACTTGCCTACTTAGAACCCCTCTCCCTCCCTCTCCTCTCCCTCTCTCTATTCTCATTCCATTCTTTTATTTTATATAAAATGAACATTCTCAACATCAACTTTGTAACTTTATGATTGTTTTAAATCTAAAATGTGATATTAAATGATTTTTACTATTAGTATTTTATTTTTGAACATTCTCAACATCAATTTTATAATTTTTTTATTGTTTAAGACCTAACATGTCATTTAAATAAAACCATGAGTAATCACTTCCTATAGTTTAGAGCTAATGTCAAATCATGCTAGGGCATAATCTTGGTCTCATCTATTTTGATATTGAGACTTATACATTTATCAAGACTTGATCCGTAATAAACTCTTTATGAACCATTCAGCTAACATTAAAATTATATCAAAACTCTATCTATATATTTGTTTTTCATTTACTGGCCTCAGTTGTATGGAAAGCATCAAGTTTAACACTGTTCCAAGGGCAGGTTGTCCAGTTATGAAGTTGGAGGTAAGTCGAAATGGATTTTCTGTGCTGGTGTGCATATGGACTTGTGAACAGTTTCAACAAGTGACAGAGTTTGTGAGGAATAAGAACAAAGCGACAATGCAACACTTGATTGGAATGGGTGTTTCTTTTGTTTCTTCCTTCGTTGTAAAAACATTAAAACCTCTGAAAGAAACAAAAATATTCAATACAAAAGGAACACAACAAGCTTAACACTTAGTGCGAGGTGAGTTTAGGCAACGTACAGAAATTGTATGCAGTGTATTGACAAAAGACAAACGGCGACAGCAATTCAGAGCAGTGCCATTTATGAATTAGTCCCACATTCACTGAGAAAAAGATAAAACAAACATTAATTTTCTGCCTTTCGAACGTTATAGCAATGTTTTCTACACAGCTGTTGGCAGTTGGCAGTATATTGGTCTTTAAAAAGAAGAATAAAAGAACAAAATTTTGGTTTTTTTTTTTCAGTTTGATATTGACGTTTTGGTGATTCATTTAATTAATAAATGTAAATAGAAATAAGAGTTATTTAGTTTGATAATTGAAGATGGCTTTAAGATTAATGCGGATTTAAGTTTGAGGTTCTTGTTATCAGAATGATGGATATTAGACTTGTAAATTGCATTTGAATCAAAATATTATTTTGCATTATGTAGGGATGAGTCCAAGGGTTAAGGACGAATTCAATACTATGATTTTGTCTTGCATCTTTGGACTTATCGTGCGTGATATGTAGTTTTCTTTTCTTTTCTTGGCCTAATGTATTGCACTCTAATTTGCTCTTCTTGAATATCTAGGGGCATGCCAATGTTTAGATATACTTTAAGAGTTGTCAATTAGTTAAAGTGAGACAAGTTATCTTAGACCAACCTCCAAAATGGACAATGATTGAAAATATCAATATTTAGTCATGCAAGTGGTTCTAGAATGATTGTGCAAAACTAGATTCCTTTTCGAGCACCAATTGAAGTGTGCACATATGAATCATATTTGAATTATTGCTTGATTATGAGATGATTAGAGTGAATTCATTGAATGCTTTTACATATAATTACATGTCAACATATTTTGTAAGTTATATTTCATAAGCCCTAGGTGAGAAGGGTAAAGGTGAGAAGTTGGTCAAATTTAAATTTGGGTGGGACAATTCCATGGCCACAATGATGACCTTGCAACTAAAAACTAGTCTTGGGACAAAATAGGGGTTACATCTTGGTGGATAATATGTGCATGAAAAAAAGTGTGGGTATAGGTGTGATAAACAATTTAATATGGTGAATATATAAGGATGTGTGAACATGTGAATGGGGATGAGTGTAGGTGCATATGAATACATGTAAATGAGGTAGGTGGATAGCATAAGGAAAATGAAGTAGATTTGCACAAAATTATGCCATATGTCAATATGTCTATGTATAGGTGGCATATAGGTCATTTTCCTTATGCTATCCACCTATACATAGACATATTTACAAGTTTTTTCTTGAAGAATCAACAACATATACTTGAATTCCAGTATTCTCCATCTAAACTTTCTTAGTTTCAACCATTTTCATTACAAAATGATATTGCACAATAGTGTGATTAGTAGATAGCATGATTAAAATGATTTCTTTCTAGATAAATTACACTATGGGAATCACATTTCAACACTATGTGATTCTTAAAATCAGCATTGTCACATAAGCTTCTTAACCATATTCCATCTTTGCAAGCATATTTTACAACCATATATTATACTTTAGTTGTGGATGGTACAACTATATATTATGGCTTGCTCATATGACTAACCGAACCTCCAAATGAAATAAAATTATAACCACTAATCAACCTTCAATTATGTAGATCTCTAGCCCAATTAATCCTTGAATGCTCAACACTTTACCCACATCATTTATACAATGAAAAGTGAAATAGTAATATAGATTTCCTCTTAAGTACTTAAATTGTATTGCCTCAAGTGTATGTGCTTTGTATGAACTCTTGTTTATGCTTTGTTTTTTAAAGGTGAGTGCAAGATCAAAAATGGGTCAATCAGTGGCAGTGGAGGGAAAAATCACATGAAGTATTAGCCAAAATTTCAAAACACTTTTTAGGATCAAAATTTTATTTTATTTTTGGCTTGGTAAGTCATATAAATGGATATTCATTTTGACAAAACATATGCCTATTTTGAAAATCGATATCCATTTTGACAAAATAGATAAACTATTTATCTATTTTGTCAAAATGACTATCTATATTCAAAATAGATATCCATTATTAAAAAAATTGAATATTCATTTTTGAAATATTATTTTAAAATAAAATATCCCCCAAAAATCTACTAATTACATAAAAATAAATGGATATCTATTTTGGTTTCAAAAATGCCCCCCAAAATATTGCATGGAAACTAAGCTTGGGAATCAAACCCTATCTTTTACATGTAAATAGTGAGTTGGGATGTTTTCACATATAATTCTCGACTTCACCTTTGATGTTGACATAACTTTTTTAATTAAAAATTGAAAACATGAAAAGGGTTATCTGAAAAACATGCAAGATTATAAAAATATAATATATGTTTAATTATAATCTTAATAGGTAACTATTAAAATCTATCAATTGCATTGAAAAATAAACACAAAATGGATGTTTATTTTGGTTTCAAAATCTCCCCAAACTTCCCCCCCCCCACAAAAAAAAAAAATAAAAAATTGCATGGGCCAAGCTTGCCTTTTACATGCAACATTTGATGAGTCGGGATGCTTTCACATATTTTCCTCAACTTCACCCTTGATGTTGAAAACCTTTTTTGATTGAAATTTGATAAAATGAAAAAGGTATATTTGGAAAAAATTTAAGATTATAAAATATAATATATGCCTAATTATTAAATTTAATAGTGAGTGATTAATATTTTTCTAAATATATATTTTCTTAACTCTTAATAGACACATTGATTGAAACAAATACATAGCTTTCAAAATTTAAAACCTCTTCAAATTCAAAAGATGTGTCACACTTTAAACTTTGTTGGCTATAGGTCTAAAAATTTGAATTTCATTATTTTGATTAAGTTCGATTGGATATAAAAAAAATTTAATATATTTTTAAAAATTTATGACTAATTACTTATTAAAAAAAAAAACACAAAATTGTATGTTATAGCTAGGCATGTGTCATTTATTTATATCTAAAGATGACTTTTTTCTCATACTTAAATTGGTTGAAATGACCTTTTTATTTTTTCCAAAAAAATCAGTGTCATTGAAATATTCAATTTTCACCAAATTAATTTAATTTTTTTTTTAAATAGCTTATCCTATAAAACTACATTCAATTTTTGCAAATTGTGTTCCTACATATTTTTCAAACTTTGTAATAAGTTATTCAAATTATCATGTGAAGTTCCTTAAGTCTATTTTTTAACCTTTTCAATGCCTCTTAGAGGAGTTGTTTAGCCCACAATGATTTAATAATCACCCTCTATACTTATTGGTGATGTTTTGGATTACCATTGATTTAATTTATTGGCAATGCTTTGTATTGGCTTTTGATGTCCAACTATGTATTATGGGATGCATAGTTTATGAATTAAATGTTTGGATTATTATAGTGTTTCAATTTCATTATTTTCACTATATCTATTATATGTGATTTGATTATGTTATTTGGTTTGGTAACATTATGCTTTTGATGATTATATGGATCACGTGACTTTATGATAATTTTTAATTGATGTATTTTATTGATTTAATTTAATTTATATTAATCATGTTGAATGTTTATGATGTTCTTCAACTATAATGTATAGAGTAGATATGCTTGATGTTTTATTGAATGTGTAGACATATGTTTTACACCCATGATGGCTAATTGGAGATAGTCAATTTGGATAAATATGTTGCATAAACCTCTTTATCTCACACAATTTGAATTGCAAGATATATCTTGTGAAACCATGATCCAAATTGATGTTAATTCTAAATCTATGTTGTAAATAAATACATGAATTTTGTGCTCTTTACGTATTTTTATTTAACTCTTGACTTTCATTTATATTTTATCATTTTATAAAATGCTTACTTTGAATTATTTTTAAATAATCTCTATGCATAAAATTTAAAATTAGTTAACTACTTTTCCTTAATGGAACGACCTTATGCATTTTAAATATTGAAAATATTAAAAAAATTATTGAATTAAAAGATTATTTTGACTTTTATACATTGATCAAATTGATTAAGTTAGATGTGTTAGTTGATTAAAAATGAATTTAATAATTTTATTATAATTATTAATGGTAGAATGTTCCTAATTAATATCTAATTAAAAATATGACCACTTTCGATTTGACTTCTTGGTAGGAAATGAAAAAAGAGGACTTTTAGGATTTTTAGAAATAAAAAGGAAAAGGAATGGGTTTTAGGTTTATCATTCCTCTTTTCTAAAATGTATATCTCTCTCCTTTCTTAGTGGATGTATGTTTTGAGAGTGGATTTTTCTTTCTTGATGAATTGTTACATTTTTGGAGGAAGAAGGATCTTGGGAGAAAATGAGATATGTTAAAAATTGTGTGAAATTGTATTAAAATGTCAACAATATTCTTTTGATTAATTAATGATTATATTTGTTCATTCATATTTTTAAATTCATTCATATTAGGTGGTTACATATGTTGATTCATATTTTTAAATTCATTTATATTAGGTGGTTACATATGGTATTCTATTCTTTGGATTATAATTGAATTTGAATCTTATAATAGATGTTTTGTGATTATTTTCAATTATATATAATTTTAATTTTGGAAATCTTTTTTTAGTATCATTATAATAGAAAAAAATTTGCAAAACTTTATGAAATGTGAAAAATTGAATGTTGTGCATATTAAGGTCAGATGGGTATATTTGGATTTTATAAGTTTTGGGTTTTTTATGTTTTTAAAAATTTAAGCTTTCATTAATGGTTAATGTGAATAGTTTTTAGTGATATAACATGAATTTACAAAATTCAAAATATAGGACATGTGTATCATTTATATTTTATGAGACAAAATGTCTCATGTTGGATATGTGTTTTCTAACCTTTTGGATTCAAGTGTTACATGTTTTGACCTTATTTTTGTGTTTTGAACTTTGTGGGCCAAGTTTGACTTTTAGACTTAGGGGTACTAAAGCTAAGGCATAGAATGAACTCATACTTGATATTTAAAAATTTATATGACCGTGTGAAATGCAATATGGGGTACTAACATAAATGAGATAAAATGAAAGGGGAATCAAACATTTAAAATGTACTTAATCAACAACTAAAAAAGACATCAAGCTTATACTAAAGGGATACATAGAATCATGTAAGATAGTACTAAAACATCCTTGCATTGAAGACCTATATAGAATCATGCAAGATAGTACTATAACTATGGCACACATTGAAGGACTATATGGAATTGTGCAAACTAGTACTATAGTCATGACTTGTATTCAAGGGCTAAAAATAATGATAGATAGTACTAATACCATTTCTTTCACTAATATTATATAGAATTGGGCAAGATAATGATGAAACTCTACATTTGATGCATAGTAGTTCCTTTCTTTATGTTCATCAAATTATTGGTATCTATTATGTCCTTGTGATTTATTTGGATGAGTATTAATGGTATATCTACTCATTGATCTATTTTAGTGATTGTTGTACCATGTCATCTTGTGTGTTATTCAATTTGGTGTCATAACCCCTATATGCCTTTATGGAATTGATTGTATAATATATGATTCTTGGTATGTTGTGATACCATGATTTATTTTTTACTTTCCCATATTGTATTATAATATATGATTCTATGTATGATTACCTACTAAATGATTTTCTACATGTTCCTCTTCTTTTCGGGACATTGTTTTTGGTTGGAGGCTTCTTAGTCCTTCACATTGGTTTGAAAGATTTTTCAGTCCTTCATTCGCCTTTCTCTTTTTTGGAGAGGAGTTTTTCCCATGTGATTTTCTCCTTTTCTCTAGTTGTGAGAGATTGGATTGTTTGTACATGGGTACGTCACTAGGTCTTGTTTGTCAAGACCCATCATGCATTCTTGCTTTTTAGGGTTTTTAGCTACTCCCTAAGTTCATCTTAAGGGGGGTGTTAGAGTAATCATGCATTAGCTAATAATTAATTAAACTTTAATTGATTATTAGTCTAATTTATCCTCATGCACTTAAGCTAAACTTATGAGTGTTTTTTATGTTAACTAAAAATCTATTATTAGATCATTCTATCTCATTGCATGAGATGTTGACACTTGCCATGATCTAAACCATTTATCATTTAGGGTTTCTCCTATATAGCACTCAACCCTTATTTTATTATCATACCTTTGATAACCTTTGAGGACTCTTGATTGCCTTGAAGATTCTTGAGGTTAATTTTGTAGAATTTTCTTGTTGAGGATATTGCATATTATTATTTTGTAGCTCTCTTTTGTGGAAGGTGTCTTTGTTCATTTTTTGATCCTATGGCTCGTGTTTTTCACAATTCTAATAGGTATTCATCTTTTTCAAGATATTTTTGTGCTTTCTTGCCTCCTCTAGGGCTAGAAAGACATTTAGCCTATAAATTGCCAACATGTATAGAAGAATAAATTACTATAACCATTTGTACTTGGTACTTTCTTTGGAGACATGGAGAAGACAATCCCCTTTAAATCCTCAAG
>VDFB02366482.1:0-16140 GCA_007258455.2 Sequoia sempervirens
TTACTATGGTTACCATGTAACAGATACTCTTCCAATCTTCTAATTGAGAGTTCTTGAGCGACTACACTTTCAACTATGAACCAAGATCATAGGCCACGGATGGACACGTAGATTACAAAAGCATCACCAATATCATAAGCCACCGATGGGCGTCTAGGCTCTGTATAAAACTATAATCGTTCATTCCCTCACCAAAATTCAGCTGGAGCCCTAAATGAAATGAACATCAATTTAACCTAATTAAATATTCCAGTTAATCCTAAGAACGATTATAAGATCTAGATGCCTTCCTCGACAACAACCTAGCAGGAGCAATTAAATTATGTAAGGTATTTTCTGCCTTTTCCCTGTCTCTCTTCTCCAACTGCACGATTTCACTAAAACATTCCACCAGAGTGCAAGAAAAATTCCTTCTTTTATTATCTATAAATACAGTTCACTCTGTCTCTTACACTTGAAATAAAAAAAACCTAGACAAAAATCAAATTCGGCATATCTGCGTGCCTATCCTATAGAGAGCATGAATAGACCCGAAACATGGACAAATTGCAATCAAGCAAACACCCAATAAACCATAACCACTCTTCATAAATTTTACACCATGGATAAAATCGAGAAGAACAAATCCAAAAAAACACATGCACGGAAGTTATCCACGCCATTGATCAAATGCCCAAAAAAACAACAGCTTGAATAGGAAATTCGCAGGCCTCTGATCATATATACCCTCATTGTAGAAAATTTATTAAAATTAAAAGTAAACAGAGTGAAGCAGAAGAGTACCTGGTATTGCGAGAGAATTTACAGGCGGATTGGTAATAGTAATAAGAGCCACCCCATCGAGCCTCACCTCCATATCTACTCTTCCCTGTCCCATGTTCTTCCTTCAAAAACCTCACACAAGTGCTCAAAATCAAGATGCCCTGCACAAATTATCAGGACAGATAGCTATATATACACACAAAAGGAGACTGATCCCAAAAGCAAAGGAGAAATAAACAACATTATCGAGACATTGAAATGTGTAAGGGAGGACACATAAATACGATTCCCTAGGCCTGTATTTCAGTTTCATTCTAAAATTAGGTTCGACTTGGACCCACTTTTCTTGTCCAAAATTAATGAGTATTCTTTTATCCTAAAGATTTACACTGATTATGGGTCTTTCCCATTTGATCAGTGATCACTAAAAAATATCTTGGTAGAGACCCACTTATTTCTGATTCGGTGGTTTGTCCACATGCCTGAATTTTGTTTTTATACAGCTTTGTGCATACGAGATGGCGTGAGAGTTCTTTGATTGCTCATGTGAGCAGCTAACCAATTTCGAGAATGACGCTGGTATATACTAATTGGAGAGAGAACGTTAGTTTTTGTATTCCTGAGAGCTGGTGAGGTCACATGTAAGAGATCTAATTCGTATATACCATTATAGCTTATTTCTGATCGTATAATTTAAATTAGTTGTAGCATATGAAGGTCTTATTAAATAATTGATAGGTATAGTCTATGAATTAGTTGTAGTATATGAAAGATGTTATTAAATAATTAATAGGTATAATTTATATAAAAGTGGGTCCAAGTCTAATCTAATTTTAAAATGAAATTAAATAATTGATAGGTATAAATATCTATATTGATAAGTAGGAGGTATTTTCCACAACGTGTTAAATTGTGATATTGCTATTAGAATTCAGCCGTGTAGTTTTACGAGTCAAACTCATTGACCCATGTTTCATGAGTAGTGATTCACAAGAACCCGCCTCTTATGATAATAAATGGTCCACTTAGCACTCATTGCATCTAGGTGATGCTCACAAAGGTGAAGCATTGGGCCTTCCTAGGAGGTCACCCATCCTAGTACTACTCCAACTCAAGTGCGCTTATCCACAGAGTTTTCCCTAAGGTTAAGCCCACTTAGCTTGCAACCCCATCTACAAAACCTTCAGCAAGTGTTGCGCCTTATGAACCATTCATAAGTGCACCATTCATTATCATGAGAGATGGGTTCTTGTGAATCACTACTCATGAAACATGGGTCAATGAGTTTGACTCGTAAAACTACACGGTTGAATCTTGATAGCAATATCACAATATCTATATTTTCAAATATATATTTTTATTTTTAAGAGTCATTGTTTGTTTAAAGGGGAAGGAATGGTGGCAAAAGACATCATAATAATAATGAATGTAGTGTGTGAAGCAATTATATGTTGGTTTATCTAGGTGGCAATTTTGTCAAGATGCTTCAAGAGGGCTTTGGCAAGTGTTAATTGTTTGCATAGATTGTGCAAGGATTCAAGTGTCATGGTGTCTTATGTTGGCTTGCAGTGTGAAGGTGGTAGAATAAGGGGTAGTAAGTGAGGGAAGATGGTTGTAGAGGAAAAATCTTTGAAGCAAGGAAAGTGTTGGGTCTCTAGCAAGTAAGTAGTGGTTGATTTCATGAACTTTACAAACAAGGAGATTCAAGACCCCAACCTTCATTTTTGGATGGCGAGGATATGGGAGCTAGGGAAAAGTATGTACAAGTCCCCTAATGTTTGCATTTGCTCAGTAATGATGAAATTGTTGTTCCAAACCTTGGTTATTCTTGCAATAGGTGGAACGTGTTTGATGCAGCTCAATCTCTTTCAAGTGTAACCAACTTTGTCTTTAACATAATGTGGAAGAAATTGTAAAGTCTTTGAAGGTGTCTCTTCCAATTGATGCCATTCCCACATTCTCAAACCAAAGCAATGATGATGATTCTAAGGAAGGAGTAGAGGAGGTGAAGGTTTATGGTTTGGATGTCTCATGTGAAAAATGTAAGTGGTTGCATTTGAGTGGCATGGCCTACGTAATTTTCCTCAACCCTCATCTTTTACATACCCTAACAAGAAGATTTGTTGGGTTTAGTTTTTGCTTTGGGTAGATGTGTTGTAGTGGATTTAGCCTAGTTTGATGGGTGAAGGTTGACAGTTAAATATATAGCTCTATTTGTTAATGAAATAATTTTCTACCTTGGTTTCACCCCTCATTAGACCATGGCCTTTTTGGTTCTTGATCCTAAACCAATTTTTTTATCAAAGAAAAAAGATTCATCACATATTTATATTTCTCTTAAGAGTTATTTTATTTAATGGTCAACAAGACTATAAATATTTATACTTATCAATCATTTAATAGCACATTAAAGTATTGCTATAATTTTTAGGTGGCATAATTTAAGAGGTCTTTTATGATTTTATAAGAAAGAAGAATTTTGTAAGGTCTTTGAATTTATTAACATTTATGATAATTGTTTCTAAAAATATTCAACAATGACATGATAAGTACTAACCATAAGAATGACTAATTTATAAGTTATTTTCAATAGTCATCTACAATTTAATCATCTTTATTCCTTTTGACAATTTCATTCTTTGTGGAACTTGTATTGGTGCATTGTGCTATTCTATTATAAAGGTCTATGGACCATTTTAAAAACTCATTTTTACAATATCAAATACATTTATTTTTTAGCATACATTATGTTAAAAGTCGTATTAAAATGTATTACTCTTAAATATTAAAAGATATATATATATATATAGATATATATATATATATATATATATATATATATATATATATATATATATATATATATATATATATATATATATATATATATATATATATATAGAATCATGTATTAAATGTATTTAAATGTTTAATGCATGTTTAATATCATAATTCATTTCATACAATTGCAATATGTTGTGTACAACATAAATATTGAATACATTAAGGTTGACCATAACATTCAAATAAATAGCAAAACATAGTATGAAATTACATGAATATCATGACCATGTCTTATAGAAGATCATAGTAAGAAATCATATTATAATTAGTTGTGTGAACATACCACCAATATTTTTACACAATTGAAACAAGTGTAGATATTGAATACATATATATATAAATGTCAAAGATACTTAAGAGTTATTTTATTTGATATATGAACGTAATTGAAATTCAAATAACTTCAATTGTCTATATATTTTAAAAATATATTTTTTAACTTTATATTCATTTGAAGAGTTATTTTACTTTTGCATGTAAATTTTAATTTTAATTAAAAAATAATTCATTGTTTTGATAATTCTTCTATTTTGCTTTAAAAAGTGTAGTAAATATTGTGTATTTATATGTTACTTTTTGAATTTATGTTTATTAAATGTTAACTATTTGAAGTGTAAACGGTTGTAAAATTTAAGTTAATTTGTTTTTATGTACATGACCAAGATATGAGAGTCCTTGTTGCCATTGTAGCATGCCTCTCAATGTAATTACATGGGAAAAATTAAAAAAGAAAAAGAAA
This sequence comes from Sequoia sempervirens, assembly GCA_007258455.2. Lineage (NCBI taxonomy): Eukaryota > Viridiplantae > Streptophyta > Pinopsida > Cupressales > Cupressaceae > Sequoia > Sequoia sempervirens. The sequence goes on from VDFB02366482.1 coordinate 4,346, forward strand.
AAATCGAGACTCAAATTCATGAATTGGTGCAAAACCAATGTAATAAATTGAAATTAGTAAATTTTGGACAACAAGACATCATGAACATCATGAGATAATGATGAAACTATAGCAAGATTGTATTAACAACTTAGATGAAAATACTTGATGTGTACCTTTTTAATATCGAACCACCTTCCTAATTGCATTATTTTGACACTACTATGGTAGGTATTATTTTCTATTAACATAGGTTAATGAGTGAAAATGTGTTTCTATTATAGGAAATGTATAACAATCAATCAAAATATAGAATGTGATTATAATTGATCTCATAGATGAAATTAATTATCTTAAATATTTTACTTTACACTTTTTATATTGTTGAACATATTAAGCATCTCTCTTGTAAAACAAATTATGTAACCTTCAAATACAATTAATGTTTATAATGTCATGAATGACACAAGAAAAACCTCCCACAAAAATTAATTAAAAAAATGAGAGGACAAACCCAAGGACAATGTAAACTCGCATTCTTATATCTAATCAAAAGGAAAGTTGGAACCAATTGAGAATAAAAAATCGTCTCCTTTTTCTATTTATTTTGAATTAGAAAAATGATTACTTTACTTACCCCCTAAAAGTGAATGTTCTATCAATTTGTTAAATAAAGGATTTACATCATATGAGCATTATGATTACAAGATTAAAAGCACCTTGGATTATGCCCTAATGAGAACTTGGAATACATATTTTTCCAAAATATGTCAAGTTCAACTTGCATTATCAATGTCAATTATAGCATAAAAGTTATAAGTTCTTTCTAAAAGTGGTTTTACATTATCAATTCTAAAGGAAAAAGGGCACTACTAAATTGAATTGCCATAAACTTGTATAACTCTCTCTAATCATAAAAATCTATTTTTATTTTAAATTATAGAAATTTGAAAGTTTTAGAAAATCATGTCAAAGAACGTTGCATAAACAAGGAAGCAAAACATCACACTTAAATACTTAGAACTAGTAAAAGAAACATTAAAAAATTGTAATTAAGTATTAATAAGACATAGAAACAAAAATCCTTTTTAAAATTATAGAAATAAATCATTTCAAAAAATATGATATTAAACTAAAATTAGAAAAAAAATTCTTAAACCTTTTTATTAATCCTACAAGTTTATGCTTATTCTGGCAAAATATATATGTTTAAGTTTTCTCATATGTAAAGTAAAAAAATGACATTGAACTTAGATTCATTTTACCACATGTTATTGTTTCATTACAACTTACATATTATTGATATTGACTACATAATTAAAAAGTAACTAACTACATTATTGATGACTACATAGCTAATGAATAATTGATGTAATTAAAACTAACCCTACTTCTAAAAGAGATTTTCTCTAACAATTAAGAAATCGAATAGAAAATATTATTTATTATGATTGCATTTACTCATCCCTAATGATACATGACTACCATATAATTAACTTAACAAAATGTAAATATAATTAAAATGAAAATTAGTTTCCCATAACACCGAGTAACTTTTAATCCTACATTGAATTACATTTACTTAATCTAATTTTATCATCTTTCTCCTAGTATTTATTAGGAGCCTTCCCAATAGATTCCTCACTTTGCCTTTATGATAATTCTTCATTTAAATGCATTTCTTAATTTAAGCTACTAGCTAAGGTAGAAAGATGTCAAATAAAATGTACATGGATTACATCAATATCATAGTCATCTATAAGGATGAGAAGCCTTATCAAACTTATCTCTTAAGGAGAGAAAATGTAAGTAACAAAAATATATTTAGTAATATAAAAATTAAAATTTTATATAAATAGATATAAAGAGTCATTTTTATCATATAAATTCTACTCACAAACATATTATTTTTTTATTTTTCATATGTCTTACCATTTAATGATAGGTTGATTCAAAAATTTAGATCATGCATTGCAATCTCATTTTATTATAGGGTATGTGCACCAATCCATGACAAAAAAAGATGTCACTTTTAAAATTTTCGTGAAATTGCCCTTTTGGTGAGCACCAAATTTGGCACTCACCAAATGGGCTTGGATGGTCGAGCCTAAGGCTTAGCCATACCAAGCCCATTTGGTGTAAAAAACCCAACTCAAACCCTTTCATTCTATGTTTTTGGCGTTTTGGACTGCTCCATTTTTGCTCTACTCAACTCATGCTTGCCAAATACAACCCATTTTTTCACTTGGAGCTTATGAATCTTAGTGAGGATGCCACCAAGATGTTGCAGAGGTGAAAGAGGTATGTATTTCTAGTTTTTTAGTTTCAAATTTGAATTAAATTGTAGATTAAATTAGGTTTTTTAATTAAATTTTCTTTTAATTTCCAGGAAATGAATCTTCACCTCCAAATATTGAAAATTCTCAATCACATCCTCATGAACAAGAACAACATAAAATTCTTCCCTCAATTCATAGACATCCTGTAGGAACATAACAAAATATTCTAAATCAAATAGAAAAAAAAAAGAGAGAACTTGAAGAATTGATTGCAAGGTTAAATGATACTATTGCAACACACCTTCATAAGAGAGGCCTTGCCAAATCCCTACAGTATATTGCATCTCATGTAGGATCAATGAATGCATAACTTAATTTTTGGTCGAATAAGAGGGAGGAATTAAAATAATTTTATGCAAGTGGAATTTCGTATGTGCAAGTGAAGAAAGAGAAAATTAGAAAAGTTTATTTGTGTGCCCTTTTCACGGACCCAAGAACCAATCAACCTTTATTAGTTGCATGCAGGAGGTTCCTCATCTATTGGTGCCACCATGAAGGAATACAAAATAATTTTTGGAATAGATGGTGGATGGCCTTTGACCAACCTCCATGCAATAACTATGAGGTTCCATAGTACTTTTTGAGTAAACTCTATTGCAAGTTTGTCCTCAATAAGATTCCAAATTATTTTGACTATCTAGATTTTTAGGGTAGAGATGGGGGCTCCACACATGATAGAGTGGGGACACGACATAAGCCACAATTGGCACTGAGACCCTTGGCTATGTTGAGCACCTAGAATACTGAGAGGGGGGTGAATCAGTATTCCTTTAAACCAATTAAGCAAAAGCCATCCAATTATTAGAATAAATATAACTGTAAAGATGTATGAAAGGAACCACAGAATCACATGACACATGAACACCAATATTTTTATGTGGAAAACCCAAAATGGGAAAAACCACTGTGAGGGTTAGCTCACAATATATTATATTTGGATATAAGATATTACATAAAGGCTCATTGCTAGGTGGACTCACTGTCCAAGTGAACTCACTGCCCATAAAGAAAGAGAGGGAACAAAGAAGGGGTGGCTATACAACCTATTTTCAAACTGATAAAATAGCATCTACCATATGCTAGATTATAGTTCCAATGAAGTACAAAATGATCTTCACACTAATTTGAATCAATACTCTTCTCTATTCACAATCTGCTTAATTCTGCATCACACACATGTAGGTAGAACACCATACATGTCATATATCTCTTAATACTCACATACAATCTACTATCTCTTCATCACCCTATCTTCTCATCTTTTAAACTCTCTCAAATTTTGAAGTTAATCTCCTATATATATCCATATCAAGTGTAACTTCAATTAGGTCATCCTAATTAGAAGTAACACACAAAATTAAGCATGTCGTCCTCAAAACAATTTATCCACACTTTGCACCTTAATTCAAAATTCAATTTACACCAAGATAGGTTGGCATGGACCTAATATAAATGCCACATAAGATAAAGTTGCTTGCTTATACTTTCCAAAACATCAAACATGCTAGGTTGGCCCAAAAATAGACCTAAACACAAAACCTTCATACAATTCATCAAATGTGCGACCTCAAAGCTTGATCTATATTAAAATTCCCATTCAATCAACAACTAATAGCATATCCTCATCATCGTAGAACAAAATAATTATCCATGAAATTTTTTTGAATCTCCCACATTGATGCACTATTCAAGGAATGATTGTGGTATACAGGGTTGAACACTGTCATACATATCTTTCGGGAAACTTCATAGAATGTCACCAAATCTTGAATGTAGCTACACCTGATGATCTGAAAACTATATCAAAAATCACAGAGAGATATCTCCACATGTAGTGGAGTGCAGACACAAAAACTAGCGCACTGAACCACAAAACTGCCAGAGGAAATACTTAGCCAATTTCCTTTATAACCATATTTTTTGGACCAATTTACTTTGTTCATATGTCACCAAAAATACTTCCAAATTATTCTAGAATGATCAGAACAATGTTGACATCAATGATAACACTAGATCAAGCAATATATGTGCCTCATGCTCATGTCGCCAAACTACATCAGCAATGACAGATTTCCAACTTTCAACAATCTCCCCCTTTGTCATTGATGGCAACATGCGTTCAATTTTTTTTCTCTCTCCCCCTTACACATATCTCATCCCAAGTATCTTTACCAAAACTTTTCAATATCTCTCCAAGTATCTCTCATTTTTTTTCCAATAACTCTCCCCCTTTGACATCAATGGCAAAGGATGTAAAAAGACTTTGTATACTCCCCCTTAGATATATATGTGTGTGTGTGAACAAGGATAGTTGGAAGAGTGTGATGATTCCCCCTTAGGGAATTAGCCCAAACAAATATTTTATGCCTTCATTTATACAAAAAATATTTTGAAAACTTAGAAAAAAAAATGCACAAGAGTGAAAAATTGTCAACCTGAGGATGTTGACCCTTGGAGCCTCTGCAAGATGTCTTTCCAAGTAGATATTTCTTCTTCCCAAAGCTTCTTTGCTACTACTAGTATCCTATATTGTGATTCAAGCTTTGTTAGGATTTCTTTTCCTTCTTTTGGAGTATTGGGAGTAAGATGTATCATTGAATTCTTGTCAATATTTACAAGGGAACTTGAGACCGGTATGTACTTCATCTTCACCAAGTCCCTTAACTTCTCAAAGTGTTTGATTAATTCATATTTTTGACTTTAAAAAGTAAAGTAATCTTATTGTAAGATCACCAAAGCATTCCAAGTTTGATCATCTCTATCTTGCACAAGGTCATAATTGTTTGATGCACTTATGATTTGTGTCTCAATTGTATTCATAGCATCCTTTATTCTTTAAGTGGCATCAAGCCACTTCATACGAAATGAAAATAAATTTATTGCTTCATCTTCACAAGCTTAGAAATCCTTCAAGCTCTCCTCTACTTTGTTGTGTGTAGTTGTACACCTGTCTATAATGTCCAAAAAACTATTTTCTGCTAGCCATTCTCCAACTTCATTTCCAACTTGTTCTTCCAATCTAGAAATATATTCCTTGAAGGAGTTAGTCAATAATTTGAGGTTTGTTTCAGTAGCTTCACCTACTGATTTACTAGTCTCATGCTCATGTTGAGCATCATCTATATGCATATGTACTTCCATATCTTCTTCCAATGTCATAGTAGTGCCAATTTCCTTTTTCTTAACCCTCCTAGTGGTTTTCTTCTCTTCTACCCTGATGGTATGGACTACTGGACAACCATATGTGGAACTCCTCTTCTTACTAGATGTAATAGTTGATCTCCTAGATTTTTTGGAGGCCTCTTCTATACTCATGTTAGCTCTAGCTCTTTCTATACTTGTCCTAGTAGATTCCATTAAGATGCCAAACTCTTTGTTCCATGATTCCGCCTCAACCTCAATTTGTCTCTTTATTTGTGATTTCTTGAATTTTTGTTGAACTTCTATTGTCTTCTCTTTGTAATCCAAATATTGGCCTACTAGAGTCTTTAGGGCTATTGAGAAATACTTTTGTATAGCCAGTGGCTTCATCTTCTATTGTTTCATAACCAAGCTCTAGAACCCAAGTGATTCTTGGTTCAATTTCTTCCATAATGCAAAAATTAGTAGATACCAAAAAGGTAATATCACTCATATATTTCCTTATAACATTTCTTGTAATTCTCTGTCTCATATTCATTTTTCTTTGTGTTAGAATTGACTATGGAGATAGCCTACGAAGATCTAGAGGCCAAATGGAAAGCACAAAGATAGAATATGAATATGACAAGAATAAATTGTATTCTTATCAATTATGATTCAATATTGTGTTTACAATGTGTGAGAGACCCCTTGGTTAAATAATCAAGGTGAGACATAAGATGTCATAATATTATGACAAGTGTCTTAATCATATGACATGAGACAACTTATCACAACTACCTAGGTCACATGTGTTACAATTCAAAATATAATATAACAACTAATGACAACTAACACCTTCTAGAAAGATTCCTAGGACCTAAGTAAACTTAACATGTAAATAAGTCCCTTGAGTCACCTAGTAATGAATTAACTAGGTACACGATTTTATTTACACCAACACCCCCCTTAAGTGCAACTTAGGGAGTAGAAAATTATTATGCAAATGTGGCACAAGATGGGTCTGACTACTAGACCATGTGGAGTGCCCATGTACAGTAAGTCTACAAATGGAGAAAAGGAGAAAACCAATGGGAAAAACTCCTCCCAAAGAGATGAAATACAAAATTAAATGCTCACCGATGAAGAATGAAGGACAAAACCCCATGTGAGGAAAAAACCCCCCCCATAAGAGAGAAGAAGAAGAGAGACCATGCAGGCCCCCCTCAATGGTGAGTCTCTTGCAATGGTAGAAGCTTGACATTGAATGTTGAAGATGATCCAATCTTGTCGAACAACATTCCTCCCCTCAGGAAGAAACAAAACCAAGAATGTATGCAAGAGTTCCCAATCACAGAAGAGTGGGGAATATAGATGGTGTATAATGTCTGCGAAGAAGATCAAGTGTCTCATTTAGTGCGTGACACACTCAAATAGGCGTTCTAGGCCACACTACTAAAGATGTCAATCCATAATCTAGTAGAGATGAATGTAGAACATAATCCAAAGACAAAGATATCCCCTCTAAAGACAAAGAATCCTCCTCCAAATACTATCCAAATGTATCTAAAGTCACGTCAAACTTCAAAGAATGATCATGTAGAGATTGAACAAGAGGGTCAAGGTGTTCCCTCGCAACAACTAAAGAATGATCTTCTCCATCAAAGAGAAGATGAATTTCATCAATGATGTCTCCAAAATCTACAATATGAGACTCCACAAACAATTTTGAAATACCTATCAAGAAGCCATCCAAAGTAGCCAAATCTAAAAGACAATGAAGACCTTGCTGCACTAAATCACTAGAAGCCATATTTGTAGCAATACAAGCATCAATGTGAGTACTCCCAAGTTTAAGAAGAAAAATGTCTCCTCTAAATCATGGTTCATACTTGAAGTGTGATCAACAGCCGAAGGAAAAATGCCACTATTAGAAGAAAAATCTGCAAAGGTATACAACCGAGATGAATGATCAACCATCTTAGTGGCAATGATCTCTCTACTCTCCAAGTCTCGAATGATGACTGAATTAGGCGTGAACTCCACAGTCCTCCCATATCCATTGTGTGTTTAATATGATATATGGAAAGAATATTGTTTGTCAAATGAGGAACACATAAAACATCCTAAAAAGTGTTGTCCCCAAAACTAATAGACCCCTTCCCAATTACACTCATGTATGTATTGTTTCCCTTCAAAGTAGGAGACATAGTACAAGGCTCAAAAGAAGAGAATATAGACTATGAAGATGCCATATGATGAGATGCTCTTGAATCTAGAAGTCATCTCCCTGATCCATGACCTAGAAAAGCACAAAGAGCATGTCCTTTATTTCCTAATGTAGAAGCTAAACCAGCTTGACCTTTTTCCTTTTTAGATTGTTTTGAAGGAGGTGATTTAGACATTCTAGAAGGCAAATAAATGTGATTCTTTTTGAGAAGATGTTTCAACTCATCAATATCCTTCTTATAACAATAGTGTTATTCATTTCCATCCTTCTTGCAATATGCACAAGGGTGATCCCACAATAGTGGTTTACAATTTTTGGCCAAACTGGACACTGAAATTATTATTTTTAACTAAATTTTCACTTTTGGGCACCTATAGCGGCTAAACCGTGAGGAATTTGAAGATGATGCAAACTAGAGTTTCGTGATTTTTTTTTTGTAGATTATAAATATAATTTTTCAATTTTTTGGAATCAGTTACTTCTTTTCCATCTCCTAGAAAACTAGTTTTTGGAAAACAACATTTTAAAAGTGATGCTCACTTAGGTATAGCATTATAACTTTTTTTCCATGAAGGATAAAATTCTAATTCTTTTTGAATTTAGATTTGTAACTCGATATCTAGTGCTTCCATAGTTAGATAGATTTTTTATTGAATATTTTTTTCTTTAATCAAGTTTGAAGTCAAACCAATTACAATTTAGACATGGCCTTAGTATAACGTAACTTTTTGTATGTATCAAAATTCAATTTTATATATTTTTGTTGGATCCAAAGGACTTCAATATGTAGTGCAATCATTTTTTGATAATCTGCTAGTTTTCCACATGTCTGAGAACATAGAGCTTGATTTTTGGGTGAAAACCTGCATTCACAAAGAAATAAAAATAAATATAATAATAAAATTAAATTTATTTAAAATTATACTTTTTGGGAAGCTTATATAATAAGGACTACATACTTACAATTTTTTTTTTAAAATAAATTCATTTGATCCCCCAAAAGGTAAATCAAAAGTGGTTGTTTATCAACATTTTGATAGGTGTGAAGGAGACTCTGTTATAGGTATGGTTTAAAACTAACAAGATTCTATCTGGAAGGGGGTTTGATCTAAGGTAGTTTGATCAAACCCTCTTCAATTCGAATGCTTTAAATGGAACTTTTTAATGTTTAAATCATTATATTTTCTAAAAATATGTGATTTTAGCAAAAATTAGAATCTCCCAGAAATTGTAAACCAACTTTGTGGGATCACCCACAAGTTTTCTTCTCCTTCTTAGAGGAATTCTCTTTGGAAGAGGATTTTTTATTTGCTTGATTTGAATGTTGATTATTATTTTCTTTCTTTTGTTTCTTATCTAATTTTCTTTCACTTGACTAACCAACAATGTTTGAGATAAATAGAAGTCTTGATGAGACCCATTGAGATAAGATTTTGTTGCTCATGTATCAACATATCAAAAAGTGATGCAAATGAAGGTGTAGTATATGCAGACCCCATAGTCAATCTATGAGTATGAAAGCTAGAAAAATAAGAAGCATAATCAGGACCAAGTTTTTTCATTGCATTGTAGACCAATTGAATGTCCTTATTAATTCCACATGCTTTACATTGCTCTCGTAGATCATTAACCTTAGTGATGTAGTCTTGGATGTTGTCAAAGTTCTTAGGATCAAGGTTCATCAGTTCATTATCAATTTGATAGCCTCTTACTTCATCTATAGTACCATACAATGTTTTCAATTTTTCCAAAGCTTCATGATAATTTTTTACATGATTTAATTTGAAACAGCAAATATTGAGAAGATAGTCTACGAAGACATCCAAGAAATTTGTTATGTTTAATCATCCATTTTATCTTTTTATCTACATCTATAGGTTTAGGTACCTTATTTTTAACATATAGAAAGTGACCTTCAGTCATTAGAATACTCCATGCATTTAGATTCCATGTTGAATAATTATATGATGTGAGCAAAGGAACCTTAGAATGATCCATGAAAACGAGAGAGCATAAGAAAAAAAATCAAAAGAATGCACCAAGAGACCTTCCCCCAAATCACTCAATTAGGAAACCCCCCCAACAATATATGATTTGACACTTTATATTTAGTGTGTTTACAATTGCTAGATGCTAAAAACAACTAGACTTGATCTTAGTGCTTACAAATGCCAAAATAGGCCACAAAATAAAGTAAAGTTTTTGGTAAAAAATGAGATCAATATGATTATACCAATGAAAAGTACACAAAAAATTATGCACTTTTTAAAACAAAATCATCAAAAAATGTTATTGTAGGAGCAAAATATAAGCTCCTGAAGTTCCCAAAATGAGGACGAAGCAACATCACTTATGAAAATATGCAATTTATGGAAAATTGAGACACCAAAACCAAAAAACTAATTGCACCACTATGAAGAGCATGAAAAATTATCCCAAATAAATAAAAAAATTGCTCAAAAAAAGGAGTCAAAATGAGCAAGTTATGGGGCTTCAAAGTTGGACTAAAAAATTGAAAACTTCACTGGTGAGGGGGGCAATTTTTTTTAAAATGCTGATGTCACTATTGATGCAGTGATGATGTTAACATTTCACTTGATTAAAATTGATGTTCTTCCAGCCGTCAAAAAGGAATATACTCCTCCTTGATGAAATATGCTGATATCGATGTCGAACTATTCTCTGGGTCGAAGATACAAAAAGAATATTTTCTATTCTCACCGACACAATCTTCTAGGAATCGTCTAGAATATTCTACATTAGCCACTAATGGAATCTGTTGGTTTATTAAATCTTGTTCACCAATTTTTTAACTATGGGCCAATTTTTTAATTGTCGGTTGCTTTGTCGGTTGGGCAATGGTGGGATCGACACTCGTGCCACTTGATGCTTTGGGAGCGGCCACATACTCTACAGTCTACAAGGTACTCTAGTTGGCCCCACTTTTTTTATTTTTTTAACAAAAAAAAATTACAACTATTTTTTATTTTTATTTAAAAAAATTTAGAATAAATTTTCCAAAAAAAATTTAAAAACAAATATTTTCACCTACGAATTTTTATTTCGACCAAGGAAATTTTTTCTCTGATGATGGTATGACCTACACATTTATGATGGCCTAGGGGGCCGTACGACTCTTTGGGCAAAAAAATGACTCAGCAGTCTTCTCCCAATTTAGTCAATTTGGCAATTGATCTTGAGTTTTTTGGGCCCTTCACGGACATGATGGCGAGGTTAGATTTATTGAAAATGTAGGAAAGTATAGCTACCTTCTAGATCTAGCAACCACTCTTTGGCTAAACCCTCATATTTGGCCTCATATGTCTAATTTGGATGAAACAAAAGGGAAAAATGCGACTTTCTCAAACCTTGAACGATGGTGAGCTCAAATTTGTGTCAGCAAGCTTTGAACCTGCAATAAAGAGCCACAAAGAGGAACCCCCACAAAATTCGGTATTTCTATCAAGTTTTTCTAATTCTCTAGATCATCATATGATGCAAGAGAAGAGCATACTCAAATTTTCAAGATTTACCAAGATCTCTCAAAAAATGGCTATCCAATGGCACACAACCTGCTTTGATACCATGTTAGAATTGGATATGGAGGTAGCCTACCAAGATCTATAGGCCAAATGGAAAGCAAAAAGAGAGAATATGAATATGATAGGAATAAATTATATTCTTATCAATTATGATTCAATGTTGTGTGTATAATGTGTGAGAGACCCCTTGGTTATATAGCCAAGGTGAGACATAAGATGCCATAAGATTATGACAAGTGTCTTAATCATATGACATGAGACAACTTATCACAACTACCTAGGTCACATGTGTTACAAGTCAAAAGATGAGATAACGGCCAATGACAACTAACACCTTCTAGAAAGATTCCTCAGGACATGAAATTAAATACAACATGTAAATAAGTCCCCTAAGTCACATAATTATGTAATGCACCTTCATGTGCACCTAGTTTGGAGGGACAGTAACCCCCAACCTCTCCCTAAGATGCTCCAAAGTATCCTTCAAAAGAGCCTTAGTAAATATATTTGCAATTTGTTCCTTTTTTGTCACATACTCCAATCAAGCTTCATTCTCCAACACCTTTTCTCTCAATAAATGATATT
>VDFB02366483.1:0-12296 GCA_007258455.2 Sequoia sempervirens
CCTCTTTCAATGGTGTAGAAGGAATTGCTGCTACATCCTTACTATTTTCTGACTTTGTCTTTGACTGCAAATCCAAGGTGGAAGGTTTCAGCTCACGAAAGATTACACTCCAGCTGTATACAACCTTCTCTGTAACAAGATTCCAAAGCTTGTATCCTTTAATGTTAGCACTATAGCCAATGAAAATACATTTGATAGCCTTGTTCTCCAGCTTAGATCTTTTCACATCTGACACATATGCATATGCTTCATAACCAAAGACTCTAATATGTCTGAGGGCTTCTTACTAGACCACGCTTCCATTGGTGTTTTCTCAACAAGAGTAGAATTTGGAGACTGATTAACCAAGTAACATGCAGTAGCAGTAGCCTTAGCCCAGAAATTCTCCTCCAAGCCAGCACTACTAAGCATACTTCATGCTATCTCCATCATTGTCCTATTGAACCTTTCTGCAACTCCATTCTGCTATGGAGTATAAGGTGTAGTCTTCTATCTTTTGATTCCATTTTCTTTACAGTATCTTTCAAATTCATCAGAATAGAATTCACTGCCATTATCAGTCCTTAAGCATTTTATTTTTCTACTAGTTTGATTTTCAACAAGATTTTTAAACTCCTTAAATCGACTGAACACTTTTGATTTACTTTTCAAAAAATATACAAATGCTCTCCTTGAATAATCATCAATGAATGACACATAGTATCTTGATTTAGACAATGAAGGAACATTCACTGGAACAAACACATCTGAATGAATATAATCTAACAAAACAAAAGATTTATGAGGATTGTCATAAAATGAAACATAGTGCTACTTTCCATATATACAGTGTTCACAAAATTCAAATTTGAAATTACAATCTTCAAGCCCCTCAACCAGGTTTTTGTTCTTCAAGGTTTTTAAACCTTTTTCTCCTATGTGACCTAATCTATGATGCCAAAGAATAGTCTTCTCTACAGGAAGTTTTACTTTCGTAGAGTTTACATAATTAGGGATATTTCCCTCTTTACCTTCATGAGCAGCTTTTAGTGACTTTGAAGAGACACTGTTACATTGAACAACTTGTGCATCTAGCTTGTATAGGGTACCAATTCGAGCACCTCTAGCCAGCACCATTGAACCTCTATTCCTCTTGTAGCCACTTCTTGAGAACAAGACTTGTATTCTAGTATCATTCAGCTTACTGACAGAAAAAATATTTTGAGCTAGACTTGGTATGTGCATAACATCATTGATTCCCTTGATTCTGCCATCAGGGAACTGGATTCTGACTCTTCCATGGCCAACAATTTCCAAAGTTGAATCACTCACCAAGTACACCTTTCCACCATTGTATTCTTCATCCTTTGTGAACCATTCTCTGTGAGATGTCATGTGGAATGATGCTCTAGAATCAATCAACCAGACATCATTTGATGCTTGAGTAGCCAAGGCTGTAATAAAGGGGTCTGCATCACTATGAGAAGAGTCATTGTCGGAAGTAAACTTCTTCTTCTTCTTCTTCTTCTTCTCATCTTTACAATCCTTTCAAACATGACCAGGTTGCCCATAGTTCCAACATTTCACCTTGGACTTCTTGCTAGGATACTTTGATCTCCCTTCTGATTTTGATTTGGACTACTTGTCCTTCTTCTTGCCTTTGTCTTTTGACCTTCCTCTGACAGCAAGAGCTTCCTTAGCCATCTCAAAATATTTTCTTCTCATCTCTTTTGACAACAAAGAACCAATGACATCTTCCATCTTGAAACTAGATGTTGTACTCCCAATAGCTATCACTAGATGATCCCAAGAGTCTGGAAAAGAACACAACAAAAGCATACATCAATATTTTTCTTCAATCTTTACACCAACAGATGTTAATTATGTGAGCAACATGTTAAATGCATTCAAATGATCAGCTACAAACCCTCCTTCCTGCGTTCTTAAAGAGTAGAGCTTCTTCCTCAGGAACAACTTATTCACCAAAGATTTCCCCTGATAAATAGACACCAGTCTCTTCCACAAGGAAGAGGTAGTCTGCTCTTCATGCACATTGAGAAGAACTGAGTCTGCCAAATAGATCCTTATCAACCCCTTAGATTTTCTATATGAAAGGTCCCATTCTTATTGCTTCATTCGTGTAGGTTTAGTTCCAAACACAACAATCCAAAGATCTTGATCAACTAAGAGATCCTCCATCTTGAGTTTCCACAACTCAAAGTTACTGCCATTGAATTTCTCTATTTCAATCTTTCTTGATGAACTAGACATCTTAATCTGTAATTAGAAATAACAATCTCTACAAAACTCCCACTGAACAAAATTGACACAAAAAACCCAATGTACCCCCAAGGATAGCACAACTAGCTAGGCTCTGATACCACTTGTAAGGAAAATTAGATGCGGAAAACAATTCTCCTAATGTCAATACCTCAGGAAAGAATGCAGATACACTTTAAAATTTACAATTACAGTCAAGTTAAGATGCACTATGAAACAATTTATAGAAATAGAGTTTTGACAATCACACAAGAACACCAGATATACATGGGAAAACCCTTACAGGAGAAAAACCCACCACACCAAGAGAAATCACTTTGTATTACAGTAATTTATATTACATACAATTGCCAAACTTATCTTTCTAGTGTCTATTTATACAACAGGATTCACCATGAACATTCTTCGAATAGAAACTTTTCAAGTTATAGCCTTTACAGATTAGAATACATTCATTGATCAACAATCAATCGAATCTACCAACAAACCAATCACCAACAACAATCTCTGAGTATATCCATGTCGAACTCTGTCTATAGAACTTCCTCATAGAACTGTCGCAACTGACTATCTTCCAACTATTCCCATTTGACTCCTCCTATTCATCCATGAGATGCCACATTGGAAGGTCTTACTCAGTCAACAGAATTTGCACTATGTTGGCATCTCAGTGAGACACTAACAGTGTCTCGCCGATGCTGCATATCCTTCATACCGATATCACCAAGAGTCTTTGTTATCGCTAAGACATTCTATCAAGCTTCATGAGTTACACCAAGTCACTAAGCAGTCGCTCATACTTATCACATTCACCAGAAGATCATAGCGAGTCACCAAAGTTATACTGAAGACACAAGTCATATCGAGCTCCAAATGATAGTCGACAAGACTCACATCTTTCTCTGAGAGTTCATACCAAGACAAAAAGGTTACCCCGAAGTGTTCATCCATTGCCAAGACATTTCCCTTCGCTAAGACTTCACTCTGAGATCTCTAAGCTACTCCAAAGACTCTTCATCATTGGCAAGACTCACAAAAGCACTGAGACTTCTTACCAAAACCATTGTGTTACACCAATTACAAACATTCGCCAAGAGCTACACCGAAGACTTCAAAAGGTGTTCATGTTGGTGAGACCTTCAACATTTGTGGAGACATCTTCCCGGGACCTTTGAGTTACCCTGATAGCCATCGGCTATCGGAAAGACATCCTTCATTCGCTAATACATTTCTCCTACCACTTTGAGTTACTCAAAAGAACGTTTGGATGTGTCTCCATCGGCATGACCTTCTCTGTTCACTTGGACTTCTTATTGAGCCATATGTTATGGCGAAGAAACTAGCAGTATTCCTATTAGTGAGACATTAGCTTTCGCTGAGACTTCTTAGCGAGAACCCTTAGCTATCTCGAAGCCCATGGTTGCCAAGAGTCTCCCCAATACACGATTGAATGTCCTATCGACGAGAGGTCTCCTGAGCACTAAGAGGTCATAGCGAATACACTATGTCATAGCGATAGACCAAAGTGAACCTTTCGGTAAGACAGAAGCTAGGTCACAGCGACCTGTTCAAAACAAAATGAATCAAACTGCTAGTCAGCTAGACAATGAAGATGTCACACCGACTTGGCTCTAATGTAGGTTTCAACCTGTATTGTTTGAGGCACATAATTCCAATAGATCCAAATATCTCCCAAGGCCCTAATCATAGAAATTCTCTTGGTCTAGGCATATTGCAAGGTCCTCCCAATTTGCTAAGCATGAACATCCTACGAGCTTCAATCTACATGCCATCCACACCACCTCTTCCACCTAACCAACTAGGTTAACCAGTAGTGAATACCAGGGGAAATCATTTTGTTGTGCCACCTCCACCTCCTAGAGCTATACCTACAACAAACTTACTGCCACCTCCATTCACATCTCAACGACCACCTCAAGGAAATATTACATCATCGCACTAGCCTTAGGGTAACCCATAGTAGGCATCATCATTGCAACCACCTCACTAGCAAACATCACAACAACCCTCATATCAACCTTGACAACATATTATAATCTCTTCACAACCCCCACATCAAGCACAAGTTATGTCATAACATCAACAACTACCTCCTCACTAGCTGCAAGGTATTCAGTCACAACCCCCTCACCAATCATAGGTTCCTTCTCACCAACCAACGTCATCCTATCAATTACCTTCACACTAATAAAAAATCCCCCAAAAAAATTGAATCCTATCTAGACCTCTTTACTAACAACCACCATCCTACCAACAACCCCCTCAACATACAAAAATTCTAACACAACCACAATAATCTTTCATGAAGACACCAACCAACCCTGCTAGCCAATATCTCTATCACCCACAAAGCACTTAGTATGTGCAACCCACCATAGCCAATCTGAATCCCACTTATTATTACCACAATCCTCAATAATGCTAGTAGTAGCCATCTTACACAAACCCCCAACAATCGCAACCAAATCCCTACTATCAGCAACCTAATCTACAACAACCTCAGTATTCTCCCCAACAACCAACTTCTACTTATAATTACCAATCCCATCCATATTACTCCCAATAGTAGCCATCATATCAATAGGGTACCTCTACCTCTTTATATTACCTAGCACCTCCCTCATATTAGTAGGGTGCCTCTTCCTCGTATTACCAAGTCCCACCATCCTATCAACAATCTTATACCAATCCCCAATCCATGCAACCTAGTCCATATCAGCAAACACCTTCATACAACCAAATCATCTCAACTCCATCCACATCATATCATCCCTATGCTCCTTACAATCAATCCAATCCAACCAATCCTCCTCCATCAATACCTATCAGTAAGGAATGGGAAGAAATAAAAGCCGCCCTAAAGGACTTGCAAGCAGGGACATCGAAAAAATCTTATAAATTCAAAGAAATTTGTCCCTATCTGTTTGATCCCACCATCTCACTTGTCGCCTTTCCTAAGCACTTTAAAATAACCAAGTTTGATAAATACAAAAGAATGAGTGACCCAAGAAACCATCTAAAGGAATTCTACACACATTGCCAAGAAGTCCTACACAATGATAATTATCTCTTGTGGTTATTCTCTAGGACTTTAATGGGGATAGCTCTAGACTAGTTTATGGGTCTTCCAAAGGGGTCCATTTCTTCTTGCATAGACCTATTAGAAAAATTTGTTACACACTTCTCCTTCAATTTGGAGAGGGATATTGACACTGTAGATCTACTAAAGGAAAAACAACATGAGGGAGAAACCTTTGCAAGTTACCTACAAAGGTGGTGTGCCTTGGCCAGTCATTTTAAATCCCCTCTCAGTGAGAAAGACATGGTGACCATTTTTTGTTACAAATTCCCATCCTGACATGGTGCATAATCTCAATCTTCATTGTGTCATCACCCTTTCAAAGGCCATGGAAAAGGGAACTATAATTGAGAGGGCCCTCATTGCCAAGGGACAAATCAAAATCTATAACCTAGACATGGATAGGTCATCTGGGGACAAGTCCTACAAGTGGAATAAAAACAAGAACATTACTAATGAAGGTTTCATTGATACCAAGCATGTCCAAGTAGCCAACACCTCACAAAGGTCACAATATGTCCCTAATCGACCATCGCTCTCTAATGTCATATCTATGCCATAGGGTGGACCACATCCTCCTCCATAGTCCAACCATTATAAGCAAGGAAATAACAAGCATGTACCTTCACTCCTTAAGGAGAATCCTTGGATTTTGTTTTCAAGAGGCTCCTCCAAGTGAGTTGTCTAGTCACTTATCTTGTGATTGACCATTTTGACGAGTCCCAACCAAATCCCACCTAGTACAAGGAAAATGAGTATTGGGATTTTCTCAAAATCAAGGGTTATTCTAATAACAAGTGTAAGGGACTTAAAACATATATCCAAGATCTCATAGATCGAGGAGATAAAGTAGTGGATGCCAATCAGGCAATGTCATCCAATGCCCAACTATAAATATATCAAAATTATTTCCCCAAGCACAATCAATGTCCTAATATGTCTAATGTTAATCTTGGGCCTAGCAATAGTAATAATCAAAATAACACAATGAACAATATCAACTATTAAAATGTACCCTATAACTATGATGGGGGTATGTGCAAGATCATCATGGAAAAAAACCCTTAAGTGGCAAAAAATTCAAAAAAATTAGAGTTAGGAAACTTGACATAAAAATTTGAATAAGTTATCTATATTATTTCAAAAATATGTAAGAATAGAATCTTTAGAAAAATGAATGCAGTTTCTAAACTACTAGGTTTGTTTAAAAAAAAGAAAAAATCTATTTGGTGAAAATTTGAAATTTCAATGTAGTGGTACTTAAATTTAGGGAAAAATAAGAAGTAGGTGTCCGTCTGACCACCCTAACCATAATAAAATGATAATATTTTTTATATTATTTTAGATATAAGTAGAGGACTCATGCACCGATGTGATGCATATTTTTTGTAATTTTTTCCAAGTAAATAATTAATTATGATTTTTTATTACAACTTTTAAAAATATAAAACTCGATGTATGACCACCTTAACTTGGTGAAAACTTCATGAAATTCATTTTTCTCTTTTTAATCCTATAGTATGCAAAGAATAGAATGTGACGCAATTTTTGGATTCAAAAAATGTGATACCATTTGAAAGCTATCGGTGTTTTTCAATCAACCTATCAATCAGGATTTTAGTCATAATTTGAATAGAAAATGAATAATAATTACTTATTAAATTCAAATTAAAGCATAATTTATATTGGTGTAAAGTTGAGAATCTCCTTTAAAAACCCTTTTCATTTCATCAATTTTGGGTAAAAAGATAGTCATCAGCCACTTACCCATCATATTGCCACTGGCCCATCATGATCCTGCACATACCCATGGCATATTTATGCGCATTAGCTAGGTAGAGCCTCATGTATCCATGATTCATGATAAAGGAAAAGACTTACAATGTTCTCCTATAACTTGCCACACCCACATATCCATTCCTAGACCTTCCACATCATCCCATCTAGCTTCTATGAATTCCTAATATAATATTCTTGATCATCTTGGAAAGACTCCCACTCAAATATCCATCAAGAAATTCTCACCAAAGGTCTTCAGGATACCCACATTCTTAATGATATAGATCCTACTCAACTTCAAGCCTTATTAGGACATCTGTCATCCACATATTAGTTGGGATTTAGTCAAAACAATATGTCGTCCATTGATTCAAACCACAACCACCCCCTACACATCAAAGTCCTTGTATCCCACCATAAAGTGAAAAGGGTCTTTGTAGATAATGGATATACCCTTAACCTTTGTACACTAAAGTTCATAAAAGAGGTAGGTTACACCCATGCTAATTTGAATAATCAGACTATCACCACTAGAGCCTATGATAACGTAAAAAGAGACTCTGAAGGAATAATTTGGCTTCCTATTTAGGTTGGCCCTATTGTACAATATACCACATGCCACATCCTTAATCTTGACCTTCCATACAACCTTCTCCTTGGCCACCCATGGATCCATGCCATGTAGGTCATCCTGCTCACCTACCATCAATGCTTGAAATTCCCATTCAATGGGATGAAAGTAACCATACATGCAGATCCACAACCTTTTGAGTAATTTTGTGCTTTAGAAGCTTCCTTCCCCCACTCCCACTATTGTCCAAGATTTAACGTGGGAGCACCTCATGCATCATCTTCCAATCCATCCTCCAATTCATCATCTACCAAATCATCCATTCCATCTATAGTATTTGAATCCACAATCACCAAGGTCCAGATCATAGATAAGGGTTGTGGTGAGTACGAGATGCATACAGCTCTAAATGTGGCAACTATGCCTCCATCTCCTCATACCTATGGCCATCCTTCTTAGTCTACACGAAAAGAAGAAGAGAAGACAATAACACACAACTCTAAGAACATGGGGTCTAACACTTTCTAATCCCCAGGGACATGACAAGATCAATTAGATGATGACATCATCCAGTGGATATACAGGGAGGAACCTGAGCCTTCACCCCTCTTATTGAGTATTTACAAGAGACTTATCCTCGTGCATCCAAGTTAGGTGAAAAATACAATTATTAGGAGGGAGATCTTGGTGTAGAAGAACAAGGAAGATTACAACCTATTGACACACCTATGGGACCTAGAAATTTTGGCTTTGGCTATGATAAAAAGAAAAAGGGGTCTACAACATCCACTAGTACTTCTAATAATGTCAATGCAGATAATGATTTCCTTGACTACATACTAGAAGAAGAGTCCATCATACTCTCTTATGATGATGTAGATCTCCCTACCCTATTTGAATCCACATCCATCTTCACCATTAGCCTTTCCCTTCACCATCCCGACCTTATTAATTGGTACTTACAAAGTAGTGCACCTATTGATACCTTTCCTTCAATGGACACTTATGTGCATTTGATGGGATTGGGGAAGATGAACACCCTAATCAAAAAATTAAAAAGAAGAAAAACAAAAAAGGGTCATCTAGTGAAGACCTCTCTGAGGAACTTCTTGATTCATCAAAATTCAAAATAAAGGGTTTATTTGACAATGAAAACTTGAATGAGGCATTGAAGGATGGGGATGTTCATCTTCCCCTTTTTGGAACTCAGTTGTTCAAATGATCCTCTATCTTGATCGAAGAGATGCAAGAGGTCAACTTGGGAACAAAAGAAGACCCTAAAATCACTTACATAGCTAGATCATTGTTAGAGGAAGAGCATTACATCATGGTCAACCTGTTAAAAGAAAGAACCATCAACTTCACATGGACCTATTTAGACATACCAAGATTAGATCCCACCTTGTTCGTGCACCATTTGGATGTCCATCCAGATGCCAAACTTGTTAAACAAAAGAAAAAACACATTCTCAAATGGCATTGCTCGTCAAGAGAGAATTGGAGAAACTATTAGAGGCTAGGTTCATAAGACCTATTGATTACTTGACTGGATATCCAATATAGTGCCTATCACCAAACAAAATGGGAATATTAGAATCTACACAGATTTTTGGGATCTTCACAAAGATTTCCCAAAGGATGATTACTCACTTCCAAATATTGACATGTTGATCAACCTTATAGTAGGGCATGCCATGCTATCTCTTATGAATGTCCTTTTTGGCTATAATCAAATCAGGATTGTACTCAAAGATCAACATAAAAATTCCTTCACCACTCCTTGGGGAACCTTCTACTATAATGTCATTTCCTTCAGTCTCGAAAATGAGGGGGCAACCTATTAATGTGCCATGAATATTATCTTCCATGACCTCATTCATATCATAATGGAATATTATGTTGATGAATTACTGGGGAAGTCCAAGGCTGGAGAAGAGAATCCCATGATCTTGAAGAAAATATTTGAATGGCTAGAGCAATACAAGTTGTGTCTCAATCCAAAAAAGTGTGTGTTTGGTGTCACATCTAGGAAGTTATTGGGCTTCATAGTCTCTAGATGGGGTATTGAAGTAGATCTAGCCAAGGTCAAGGCCATAATGGAAATGCCCCCACCACATAATCTCAAACAATTAAGAAGCCTTCAAGGGAAGATATAGTCCATTAGACGCTTCATAGCCCAACTTGCTGACAAGTGACAATCATTCACACGTCTCTTGCGCAAAGACACCACCTTCAAATGGGATCCAACATATCAGCAAGGCTTTAACAAGATTAAGGAGTATTTGTCCCATCCACCCATCCTAATGCCTCCTATTCTAGGTAAACCATTTGTGTTGTATATCTCAACTACATCGATCGAACTAGGGGCATTATTAGCTCAACATGCAATCTATTACATCAACTGACCATTGGTGGGTTATGAACTTAACTATTCCCCAATAGAAAAAATTTTCTTGGTAGTGGTCTTTAGTTCACAAAAGCTTCGTCATTACATGCTTAGTCACCCCATCAAGCTAATATCAAAAGTTGATCCACTTAAGTATTTTTTATCTAGAACTTCTTTGACTAGCTGCATGGCCAAGTGGATCATGCTACTAAGTGATTTTTACATAGAGTATATGGGGATCATAAGTTGATCTAGGGGAAAGTCATAGTAGATTAGTTGGTGAATGCTCCTTTGGTGGACACATATCCATTAGTAGCCGAGTTTCTTGACGAATAGGTCTTTACAATTGTAAAAAAATTACATGGACACTCTACTTTGATGTGTCATATACACACAATGGAGCTAGTGCAAGTTTCTTATTTTTCACCCCTCAAGGTGATTATATCCCAAAGTCATTTAGATTAGCATTTCCATGCACCAACAACATCATAGAGTATGAAGCTCTCATCGTTGGTCTTAGAATCGCTATCAGGGTAAGTGCACCAAGATGGTTCCCAAAAAAGGGGCTTAAGTGGCCACTTTTTTTCTGAAATCAGGAAATACTGACCTTGGACGTGAAATTGAGGATAGCTACACTCAAAATTTTTTGATGGAACAAAAACAAGGACCAGTGTTCGAAGTCTACTTTCTAAACTACTAATTTATTTTGAAAATGGTTGAGATTAAGGGGTTCAAAAGAGGGACACACACAAATTGCTGTTGTTTCTGTCAGAAAAACATAACATAGCAACTCTTGTGTGACCCGAGCACGGTGGACTTTTTTGTAGTATTTTTAAAATCGCTCCAGTCAGAAGTTAGATAACAATATGTAGTAAGGACTGGATATTTTCTGATAATTTTTTAATGAATATTTGATTTTTTATTAATTTTCTAAGTGGGCACTTCCTAAAAAGCAGAATTTTGGCCGTGTTCCCCTGAAATTTTTTGAAACTAAAAGATTTTTCTAAATTTTTTTTAAATTGTAGAATGGAGTCTAGTTTCTAAAAATATAATTTATTTCAAATTTTGATGAACGGTTAATTTATAGCGAAAAAAATACCAAACACTGCTTTTTGAAGAAAAACGGACATACAATCAAAAGAAATTATGGATGAAAAGTTTACATTGTTAGAAAGTGAAAAAAATTACATCGTTGGAAAGTTAATAAAGAACCTAACATTACCCATGTCTTCGATTTTCTTGATATTGAACCAGATAAAATCTTGATGGTGAGCACGAACCCGATTATGTGAAAATTTGTTGAATTTGGAAAAAAACACGTCTCTGGTCTTTGGGAATGCCCTCCAAGCCTTTGGGTTGGTATTCCAAAGCAAATACCAAAGCTAAGGCTCGGGGATTTCCAATGCAAGATATAACGCGAGCGCGTTATAACGCGCACGCGTTATGTCTTGCTTTTCACATTTTGCAAAGATCATTACTAGCAACAAAGGTGGGAAAGGGTCGAAGAGGGTAGGAAGGTAGGAAAGGGTGGGGAAGGGTGAGAGGGGGCGGGAGAGTGTTGGAGAAGGTCATAGAGTGTGGGAGATGATTGGAGAGAGTGGGAGAGAGTAGGGAAGGTGGGAAAGGGTGGTAGAGGATGGGAGAGTGTTGGAGAGGGTGGTAGAGGGTGGGAGAGGATTGGAGGGAGTGGGAGAGGGTAGGGAAGGTTGGAAAGGGTGGGAAAAGGTGGGAGAGGGTAAGAGAGGGTTGGAGAGAGTGGGAGAAGGTCCTAACAGGATGGTAGAGAGTTGGAGAGGGTGGGAGAGGGTTGCGGAGGGTTGGAGAGGGTCGGGGAGAGGGTTAGAAAGGGTTGGAGAGGGTGGGAGAGGGTTGGAGAGGGTGGAAGAGAGGGTTGGAGAGAGTGAGAGAGTGTGGGAGACGGTTAGAGAGAGTGTTGGAGAGCGTGGTAAAGGGTGGGAGAGGTTGGAAGTGGGAGAGGGTAGGGGAGAGGTGGGAAAGATTGGGAGAGGGTGAGAGAGGGTTGGAGAGAGAGTGGGGAGAGAGGTCCTAAGAGGGTGGGAGAGGGTGGGAGAGGGTTGGGGAGGGTTGGAGAGGGTTGGAGAGGGTGGAAGAGAGGGGTGGAGAGAGTGAGAGAGTGTGGGAGAGGGCTAGAGAGAGTGTTGGAGAGGGGGGGAGAGGGTAGGAGAGGATTGGAGAGAGAG
>VDFB02366484.1:0-33107 GCA_007258455.2 Sequoia sempervirens
AGACTACTAATAATTATTGTAGTATCAAAAAATGTCGTCTATGACATTTTCACACTTGTTTAGGTCCTTGTTAAAACTGAGCTTAATGATGCCTTGACTTAGTGTTGTAATGTGTTTAACACACTCACATTAGGTCTTGGGTCCTTGTAAACTAAATGAACTTAATTGTACCTTATTTAAAGTGTTGTAAAGTTTTGTAACACACTTTCACACCTTTCTAGGGTTTTATTAATTAATTGGGCCTCTTTATGCCTTGTTTGGCCTTATTTTGCACCCACAAGCCTTAATTAATGCATCTTCTTGAGGACAATCCTAACATAAATCAACATCCAATCATAATTCAAGTGTTTTTAGGTTGTGTGGCCCAAATTTAGTGATCTAGGACTCATATGCCACCTTGGTCGTATGGGTCCCACCTAGGTTTTTGAGTCTCGATCTGGATTTCATACCTTTCTAAGCATTTTTTACAATGGTCCCATAATTAATTCCTAATGGGACTCATACACCACCTCTAGTGTATGAGTCCTATGTGGCCCAAAATTAAATTAAATTCAAATTCTTGGTGGGATTTTATCCTCCTAGATCTAATGTCTGATTGTAGTGTTGTAATTTTTGGAAATTTGGCATAATCAAGTATAAATACAAGGTCCTTTCATTCATTTTCACCTAAAAATTTTGTGAGAGCATATATCCTAGCAAATTTGAGTTCACAAGAGCATTCAAGTGTTTACAAGGGCATTCAAGAGAATTCAAGGGCTGATTATCAAGTATTTTAGAGCATTGTTCAAGCATCAAGCATCATGTCAAAGTCATCATGCATCATGTTTATTTTTTAGCTAACATTTGTGATGTAGGGTTTCACAAGTCAAGGTAGCATTCAAGTCAAGATCTTCCACATTCGAGAAAGAGTCAAGATCTACATCCATTGGAGCCATCTCATACATGTTTGTAGCACTTCATTATTAGGGTTTGGTGAGTTGCAACATTACATTTTGTTCATTCATCATTCTCCTTTCCTATTCCATTTCATTTCAAGGTTTGATTACCAAAACAGGGTTTGACCAAGGCAAACCCCTTTCTACTAGCAAAACAACATTTTTCCCTCTCTTTTGTGTATGATTTGTAGATCTACCTATTGAAGACATATTGAAGATCAAGTTTGGAGAAAGTTTTCAAAGCATTCGAAGTTGTCAAAGTTGTCATCCTACATTGAAGATCATTGGAGAACATCTATAGGTTGCAAATTGAAGATTTAGATATGGAAATCGAGTGGAAAGGATAGAACAAATATTGAAGAGTAGAATCAAACTTTCAATTTCTAAAAAACCCTAACTTGAATGATACACCAATTCTGGTGTATGAGTCCCAGTATAGGTCAATTTCTAGATTTTTGCAGATCTAAAATCTACACCGCCAAAAACTTGTTCCTACCCAAAAACCCTAATTTGGGACTAAATTTCCCAATCTGGCAATGAGTCCTAGTCAGCATTAAATTAGTGCTTCCAACATTTCAGAGCTTCATTCAGTCCTCTTGAAATTTCTAGGTGCACACCTTTCATCTCTCAGCTTTCTATTCTGTATTACATGTTTTTTTAGGTCATTTAGTGAAAGTTTGCATTGCATTAGGTTTAAGAATTTGGTTTTTCATTTCATTTTTCTTTCCAAGCCCTAGCTTGGAGGTGAACCCCTCTTTAGTTTACAATCAAACCCTAGGACAACCCTATTGCAAGATCTCTTTCTCCTTTGTACACCTTAGGTTGAGATCTTTAGGGTTTTCCTTGAATGTGAGAGTGTGAAGATTGTTATTCTATCTTCCAAGCATAGAAGCAACAAAATTCCATCTTTCATTATGGTGAACATACAATTAGAACATCATAATTCTGATTTGGAGTGCATTGCCATCCTAGATCTTGCTTGCATTAACATTCCATTAGGATTTGCATTAGTTAATTGGAATTCTATGGTTTCTAAATCTTGCATTGGTGAAAGTACATATAGGTTGCAAATTTTTGTACCTTTAATCATTGAAAAGTTTCTAAAAATTGCATGTGCATAGTCCACAAATCATACAAACTAAAAAGCATAAAAAGCGCCTAATTTTTTTTGAAATTTTTGAAAAACAACCCTCATTGGGACTCTTACACCCCTCTAGGAGATTTAATCCTAGTGCAGGTTTTAAACTACACTTTATAGCATTGAAAACTATGTTTTTTTGTTTATGTTTGTTGTTGATAACTTTATGTTTCAGTTTACAGACATTATGTTTCATTCACTTCATTGCATCTAGTTTAAATTGGTACATCTTGTGCATTGCTTAATTGCATCTAGAACATTTCATTTTTGATTGTTACATAGTTTAGAATCTGAAATTTGCAATACATTTCATCATGGATATGTGCTTTGCTAAACTGTGGATGTCCTTGAAGTCCTTGGTGGATGTGTCAAGTTGTGCTTTTGGAAATGACCCTAATGAAATTGAACTTACTCATGCTCACTCAACTCCTAATGCATGTCCTCCTCGTGATGTGGACATCATTAGAGAAGATGATGATAGCATGAAAAAATTCCTAAACAATTGCCTTAACAACCTTGAAGCTAATGCATCCTTTTATCCATCCATGGAATAGCCAACACCCCTATAATACCACCACTTGAGATGTTTGGTTATTTAAATCCTAAAGTTGAAACAATATTTGAACCTAAGTTCCCTACAATAGGTGATCCTACCTCCTCTAGTCAAGCAAATATTCAACCATTTTATGTTAATAAAGTGACAAACACTCCCATCAACCTAGAAGAGACATATGGAAAAGGATTCACGATCTTGAGTAAACAAGGATGTGATACAACAAGTGAACATGAAATTCATCAACTCTTAGAGAAAAATCCAACTGAAGATACAAAAGGATTAGGATATCAAGACCCTTCTTCGGATATAAGTGTCCTTCCTCAAGAACAATCAATACCTCAAAATGATGATAACAGTGACAAGGAGATCTTCGGACCCCCTTCCCTAATCCCAACTAGATAAATTGGTGAATCTAGCAAGCGAAGAAGACCTTACAAACTAAAGAAACTGCAATTCCCTTATCCACCAACTAATATTGAAAGGAATTTACAAATACGTCTGCACCGAGGACTTATTACATTACCACCCATGCCAAAAATTCAATTTCCAAATCCTAAAAGAAAAAATACATCTCATTGCAGATATCATAGAATTTCTGGACATAGTATTGATGAGTGTCATGCCTTAAAGAAAATATTTAAAAATTTAGATATCATATAAATAGTCCCTTAAAGTGGGACCCCTCTCGCTCCTTGCCATGTAATAGTTGTAGAATGATAACATTCTCACTATTACATGTTATACACTTATTGCAAATCATTTCAAAATGCAAGGAGCTCGTTCCCATCACCTACCTCGGCTCATTCTTTTCCTACACATCATGAGGGAAAGAATTAGATAGCCTTGTCCTAGTAACACATTTTTCATTGTCCCTTTTGCTAGTTGTATGCCTTCTATTTACAATGAACATGATTGGGATGAGGACGACCTGCTAATAAGTTGACTCGCATGTGCCTTACTAATCCTTTGCATTATTATTTTTTTCTTTCATGTGATTGCATGTGTGTAATGTGATCCCCTGTGGCATTTTGTTTGATGTATCTCTCTCTCTTTGTGACATTCCTCTATTTGTACCTTCATTCTTCTCTTTTATCTTTTCTTTGACCTTTTTCATTTGTCTCGTGTTTTCCTTTTGGGGATGACACAAGGCGTCGAGATGTTCAGGTCTCATCCATGTTGACCCAAAATCTTTTTCTCTTATCTTTTTTCATTTATCTTGTGTTTTCCTTTTGGGGATGACATAAGGTGTAGAGACATTCATGTCTCGTCCATGTTGACCCAAAAGGTTTTTCTTTTCTTTTTTCACTCTCTTTATGTCATTCTTCCAGTTCTATGGGTATTTGGGGAATGATGACAATTACGAGATCTATAAAAAAATTGTAGCAAGAACATATGACCCCAAATCAATAGATCCTTCATGTGTTTGGAGTTTCATTTAGGGGGAAACTCCATTTATTTTTCATTTTTCATGATGTAGCTTCATTTGGAAACATATGACTTGGCATAGGGCTTTCCAAGTTAGCTCTGATGTCTTCTTTAATGTTAGCATTTATCATTTGCTACTTTAAAGTAATTTCCCACAGTATGATGTTTAGAAATTTCTTTAAAGTGGGGGCATACTTTGGCATTATTCTTTTTTGCATTTTTTTATGTTTCATGGAGTAGTCTTCTTACTTCATGTGATGTGTCTTTTGCTTTGTGGTGACATTAGGTGTGATGTCCTTCAAGATTGTTATCTCTCTTAGCATATTATATTCCTCTTAGTGGCTTGATGTGACACATTATATCCCCTAAGTTGTGAATCTTCTATTCTTCAATTGGTCTTCTCTTGGAGACATTAGGCACAATGTTCTCTAAGTTAAGACCTTACATGAACTAAGCAGGACTCCTTTGAGCATTCCTTTAAGACCTTACATGAACTAAGCAGGACTCCTTTGAGCATTCCTTACATTGCATTTACAATTTTGGTTATATGTCCACCTTGCATAAAACAACTTGCATGCCTGTGGAGCCATCTTTTTGTTCATGAGTCCTAAGAATACGAAGCTTTGTTTTCCTTGTGAAGCTTGAAGTTCATTATTGCATGGAAAATTATCAAAGTTATCAAGAGCTATAACTTTGTTATGGTTTGATGGGAAGCCCATCTAAGGCATGACTTTCCCTTAGCCACGCGCATGTGTGTGTGAGTGCATGCTAGCCATGTGTGTATGTGTCTCACCTCTTTGAATTACTCACCTAGAAGACGGCCTGAAGTTTCATTTCCTTAGAGTGAGCATGCATTTTTGGACAAATACCCTAGATTTGATACATCATGTTGGAAAAATGGTCGAAGCTTGATCCACCCACCCCTTTCGATTTTTTTTTCTTCTTTCTCTATCTTTGACAGTGTATGCTTGTGCCTTGATGATGCCCTTTATATCATTCACATGTGTGTTCTTTTGTGCCTATGTTGGTATGCCATGGGATCTTCATCCTGGGGGATTGATCACCCCTCTTGATCATTGTCATCCTATCTTACTAGAATTAGTGCACTTGGACCCCTCTTGAAATGAGTTTGTCTACTTTAGTGTGAGTTTGAAACAAGTTCATCCTCTCACTAAAGTGGGGGCTAAATGTAGTGGTGAAAAATGTCGTTCGTGAAATTTTCACACTTTTTAAGGTCCTTGTTAAAACTAAGCTTAATGATGCCTTGACTTAGTGTTGTAATGTGTTTAACACACTCACATTAGGTCTTGGGCCCTTGTAAACTAAATGAGCTTAATTGTACTTTATTTAGAGTGATGTAAAGTGTTATAACACACTTTCACACCTTTCTAGGGTTTTATTAATTAAATGGGCCTCTTTATGCCTTATTTGGCCTTATTTTGCATCCACAAGCCTTAATTAATTCATCTTCTCGAGGATAATCCAAACATAAATCAACATCCAGTCATAATTCAGGTGTTTTTAGGTTGTGTAGCCTAGATTTAATGATATGGGACTCATACGCCACCTTGGACATATGGGTCCCACCTAGGGTTTAGGGTCCCAATCTGTATTTCACACCTTTCTAAGCATTTTTGAAAATGGTCCCATAATTAATGCCTAATGGGACTCATACGCCACCTCTAGCGTATGAGTCCCATGTGGTCCAAAATTAAATTCAATTCAAATTCTTGGAGGGATTTTATCCTCCTAAATATGATGTCGGCTTGTAGTGTTGTAATTTTGAGAAATTTGTAATAATCAAGTATAAATACAAGGTTCTTTCACTCATTTTCACCTAAGACTTTTGTGAGAGAATATATCCTAGAAAATTTGAGTTCACAAGAGCATTCAAGTGTTTACAAGGGCATTCAAGAGAATTCAAGGGTTGATTATCGTGTTTAAGAGCATTGTTCAAGCATCAAGCATCATGCATCATGTCAAATTCACCATGCATCATGTTTGTTTTTGAGCTAACATGTGTGATGTAGGGTTTCATGATTCAAGCTAGCATTCAAGTCAAGATCTACCACATTCAAGCAAGAGTCAAGATCTACATCCATTGGAGCCATCTCATACATGTTTACAACACTTTATTGTTAGAGTTTAGTGAGTTGCAACATTAATTTTTTTTCATTCATCATTGTCCTCTTCTATTCCATTTCATTTCAAGGTTTGATTACCAAAATGGGGTTTGACCAAGGAAAACAATTTTCGACTAACAAAACAACATTTTTCCCTCTCTTTTGTGTGTGATTTGTAGA
Source organism: Sequoia sempervirens (assembly GCA_007258455.2). NCBI lineage: Eukaryota > Viridiplantae > Streptophyta > Pinopsida > Cupressales > Cupressaceae > Sequoia > Sequoia sempervirens. Next base: position 6,358 of record VDFB02366484.1, read on the forward strand.
TCTAGGTTGAAGACATATTGAAGAGCAAGTTCGGAGAAAGTTGTCAAAGCATTCAAAGTTATCAAAGTTGTCATCCTACATTCAAGATCATTGGAGAACATCTACAGGTTACAAATTGAAGATTCAAATCTAAAAATCAGGTGGAAAGGATAGAGCAGATATTGAAGAGAAAAATAATACTTTGAATTTTTAGAAAACCCTAACTAGACTGATATGCCACTTTTGGCGTATGAGTCCCAGTATAGGTCAATTTCCATTTTTTTGCAAATCTAGAATCTACACTGCCAGAAACTTGTGCTTGCCCAAAACCACTAATCTAGGACTAAATTGCCCAATCTGGTGTATGAGTCCTAGTTAGCATCAAAATCAGTGTTTCCATCATTTCAAAGCTTCATTCAATCCTCTTCATATTTCTATGTGCACACCTTTCATCTCTTGGATTTCTATTATATTTTACATGCTTTTTTAGGTCATTTAGTGAAAGTTTGCATTGAATTAGGTTTAAGCATTTGGTTTTTCATTTAATTTTTCTTTCCAATCCCTAGCTTGGTGGTGAACCTCTCTTTAGTTTTTAATCAGACACTAGGAGAACCCTATTGCAAGATCTCTTTCTCCTTTGTACACCTTAGGTTGAGATCTTTAGGTTTTTCCTTGAATGAGAGAGTGTGAATATTGTTATTCTATCTCCCAACCATAGAAGCAACAAATTTCCATATTTCAATTACAAAAAAGAAACAAAATAGCACACACTAGAAAGAATAACATAAACTAGAGACTAGCCTAAGGAATAGTAAAGGTCCAGAGAAGAAATTAAAACTAAACTAATCAAAAAGATTTATTAAACCCCTTATAGATTTTAGTTTACTTTTGACAAAGTTGATACAAACAGTATCCCTCTCAAGAGTCTCCTTTATAGCTTTTCCTTTTGTCTCTAGCCTCATGGATCTTGTTTTGTTAGCAGGCCCTCCATTCAACCTGGTATATGTTGGCCCCATGGTTGTCATTGCACCAAAAGGTCAACCTGTTAATGTCTTATACAATCGTCAGAGTTAATGGATCCACGAGAGGTGGTTAGTCCATATCACGAATCCCAAGGGGAGCTAACCATTTTCCAATAATCTCCCCCTCAGTGTTACCTGAGGGGATTCGAACCTGGAACCTTTGTCTTTGATACCAATTGTTGGCTCCACGGTTTTCATTGCACCAAAAGGTGGACCTATTAATGTTTGATACAACCGTCAGAGTTAACAAATCCACGAGAGGAAGTTAGTCCATGTCACAATTCTCGAGGGGAGCATTGACCATCTGCCAACAATATATACATTATTTAGGTTTTTTTATTCCTCTTATTGGTATCAATGAGAATAGCAACTTCATGAATTTTCTTCTAGTATTTAGTCTTATTATTCTCCTTGTGCCACTTAGCTCTAGTTTTTTGGTAGGTCCCTCTTGAATTTTTTTGTTGCTACTATCTAGGTTCTTATCTTTTTTCTAGTATTAATTAAATATTAAATAGGTTCCAACTATTTAATTAACCAATCTAACCTTCCTTCCAACATAAATTGAATAGATTACCTTTAATTATTGAATTAATTTAACATATGCAACCTTTGTTTTAAAGTTCAAACCTTATTTGAATAAATCATTTTTTAATGAATTCAATGGAAAAGATAAGCATTATATTCCCACATACGAGCTCTGAACCACATATCAGCAACACAACCACAACATTCAACATTCCCAATATTCGCCCATAAATTAAATAAATGCATCAATATTTTTTTAATTCCTATAAATATTTCCATACCACTAGTTGAATAAATAAATTAATTTTAGATAACTAATTAATAATTTGTATATTGCTTTGGCACTTTTATTAAAATAATCAAATTCAGTATTGCACATGGATCCAAGTGCACAAGGCTCTAAAGAAAAATTTTAACCTCCACCCTTCATTAAGAATTGATCAAATCTACACCCTCCATCTCTCCTCAATCTTTATCCTAATCAGGTGCACCAATCACATGTTGTCACTTGTCACTTTTCATCTTCTCATTATTTTTTATATGAGTATCAACTCTAATGCTCCATCTCATAAGATATAATCTCATCCATTCATCTAACCCATCAAAAATCTATAAATTCACCCATTTGCAAGCCATTTTCAATAATAACATTGGATGCAACAAGGTTATATAGAATTAGGTAACCAAATTCAGCTTCAACCATCAATCAGTCACTTGAAGCATAAAAAATAGGTCATTAAAGGTTTGTTTGGTAAGAAGTGATTGATTTTTATCATTATTTGCATTCATTTTTCCCTAGTAAAGGTGAATTCTTGATATAAAGTAGGATTCTTATTTGAGTCTTATTTACTACTTGTTTTCTCTATACTTTAATTTTCACATTCTAAGATTCTTTATGTGACCATGTACCGAGCTAATTCTTGTAGTCATTTAGTGTTTTTGAAGTTTTTTTGTAGATTTAATCATAAAAAAATATCTTTTCAAATTTGGAATATTTGTGCTATTGAATAATACATCCACTCTATTAAATGGCATATATTTAGTCACTTATGGTGCATCCATAATCAAAATACCTAAAACCTTACACCCTTAGCTTTTAGTGTAGAGAATTTATAGAATAGTGTATCTACAACAATCTATAGCATATGCACACCTAGTGTAGCATGTAAAAATTTAGAGGTATTTGACTTGATTTTGGTTTAGGACTATCACTCTATAGCACTTCTATAAACCCTAGTAGCACAAGTTCACTCACTAGTGGTGCATGCACACTTCTCTATTCTTGATTTCTATGTTTTAGAATTTTTAGAATATTTTTAGAAATTTTTCTTCTAGTTTATTGCATGTTACAGTTTTTGGCCAAACTTGACATTAAAATCAGGATTTTTCATCGGACATTCACTTTCTTACACCTATAGAAGCTAAACCATTAAGGTTTGATCAATCCCTCTTTAATTAAAATAATTTAAATGGAACCTTTAAAGTCATAAATCATTGTATTTTCTAAAAATATGTGATTTCAGGCAAAAATCAGGATGTCCCAAAAAGTGTAACCCATTATTGTGGCAACACAACATATAAAATCTAACTTTCGTCTATCAATGTAAGCACTCTATAAAATGTGTATGCACACTTCTAGTGGTGAATAAACTCTATGCAATAACACACCCACATTTTTTTTTACCATTTTATTAAGTCTCAAGGTTATTTGGTACTGACACAAATAATTGTATAGATAATTTTGGTCTTTTGGTGTCATATTGTTAACCCTTTTTCTATATGTTCATTAGGGGAAGACTATTTATAATACTAATAACATTTTTTGTATTTTTGTTTGGCCAATCCATTACCTTAATACATCTTTCATTTTCTTTCATTTACTTTGTCTAAAGGAAATTAAGTTGTTTGCTAGGATCACGACCCCAGAAAGTGTGTATACTCTTCTCTTGTACTACAAGGTGATATTAGGAACCAAAAACACTCCTTATGATAAATCCCCTTCACACTTCAAATTTATTTTTATAAATTTTGATGAGTGTGTATGCTCTTCCCTCACACCACTAGGTGATTTTTGAAATTACAAATATTCATTTTTTCATTGTTTATTTTCCACCAAAAGGTAAATCTATGTATGCTTCTCCTCATGCCACAAGGTGATCTTAGAAATAAATAAAAAATAATCATTTTACTTTAGTTTATTTTTATCTAACCTTGGATTTCATCACAAATTTGTGAACCAAATCCATGTGTTCCAATGGGATGCCAAAATAAGGGAGAGAATCAATAAAATCTCTGAGGGGTATAATTATCATTTTGAGCTAAGCTTACAAGTGGAGGAGAGTGGCTTACCCTCGCATACATACCATACCATTAGACATACTCATCTCTTCAAAAAATTGGATTTCATGTACCTTTTGGTATATTTATGATATCCTTAGAATTCCTTGTATAAGACTAACATGGAAAATCTATCAATTGTTTGGTCTTTTTTGTTCACCAATAAATGTTTAGCCCTAGGAAGTTACTCACTATGTACTTTAAAAAATGAAATAATAGAAAAAAACAAACAAAATACAATTTTTTGGTTAGAGCCTTGATATCTATAAGCCTTACTATTTATCATAGGGTCAAAGTATGTCCTAAAAACAAAACACATCTATTTAAATAACTAGGTCATTTTAGTGTTTGATTTGTTTGCACTTGTGAAATCTTGTTCAAAAATACAAAATCTAAAAAACTCAAAAGGTAGAAAGTCCAAAAAAAAATTCAAAGGTTTCTCCTATAATGTCAAGCATGACCAAACTATGTTAGATATTTACAATGTAAATCAATGTAATACAGATATCTCCTCCTTCTTACAACAATGGATAATTCTCACAATTCATTTCTCTTAGCTTATCCCTAAGAAGTAAATTATACATATTTTCATTACAAACCTAAACCAAGAATTGGAATTTCACCTTCAAGTGCATTGTGTCACCATATTTGATGAAATCATCATAAATAGGGTTTATACAATAAATATCCTCATTGAAAAAGGTTTGGTCAAGATCTTCACCAAGGATTGTACCTAAAATGATAAACCTAAATTTTGGTCCAAGAACAAGAACATCATGTCAATGATGGGATCACAATCTCAAAAAAATCAAACCATTAAACCCCCAAGAACCCAAAAATATTCATAACATCCAATGACCTACCAATATTTCCATCCCATTAGGCCAACCCAAACCATTAACTCAAAAACACAAATACACCCCTCTGGGGGAACCAATGGAGTTTATATTTTACAAACTTTACCAATCCAATATGGCAACATTTCCCCTCACCAAATGGTTCGATGACACTAAATCCAATTCACATGGTACAACGAAAATGAATATATTGTGATTTTACCATAGAATCAAGCAACATGATACCTAAAGAGGTTGAGAAAATATTGAAGGAAAAAAAAGGAAGATAAAATCAATCCAAAGCACAATACCTTCACCTAGAATATTTTCTTCTCTCCTTGATGAGAAAAAATGGAGTACACCCTTATTCTATATGATTTTATCCTTGATGTTGATTTGTGGATTTCCAAATGCTCTAGCATAACCTTGATATGATCAAAATGATAGCATATAGGTATGATATCTTGATAAGTGATTCTAGAGGAGAAACTTGCATTAGCCTCAAAGGATGCATTCATTAGCTTGAAATGAAGGATGATAGCCTCTAGATATAGTCTTGAAGAGGAAAAATCAATTGCTAGAAATGATTGATGATGGATGGCCAAGATTGAAGGAGGATTAGGGTTTGGATCAAAGATGCAATCATATGACAAGTATTACATGATGTATAGGATCTAGGTTTAGGATTGAGATAAGGAAAAAAAATCCTTATGGCAATGGCTAGGATTAAGAGGTTAAATGAGATGTTTGGATAAGATGAAAAGATAGTTTGATTTTTGGATAGGTGTCTAGGTTCAATGAATCTATACAAAAAGTTAGGCATGTGAAGGAGACATTTGTCACATAAGGAAAAATTTAGATTATGATCCATGTGAACAAGATGAAGGGATTGGAATAGATGGACAAGAATAGAGGATAAAGGGAAAATAATTAAATAAATAAAATATTTATTTGATTAATGGGATCATGATGAAGGGATAATAATTAAATAAATGGAAAATATATATTTAATTAATGGATTAGGATAAGGATGGGAAAATATGGGAATAACTAAATAAATATTTTTTTAATTAATGGCTTAGGATAGGATAAAATATGGTGTGGTAAGGTCAAATTTTTGGTGTCTACAATACTAATAATTGTATGAATCTTAGAAAATACATACAAGACCTCATCAGTTATGGTGATATCAAGATAGACTTGCTAGAAATTAATATTAGTGCTCACACATATTAGAGGTAAAGTGATTTTTAGTAACCACTCATGTAATTGTTATATTTTATTAGTTTGAACATTAGAATTTGACATGTTTGAAAAATTATATTATTGTATTTGGTTGTACGTGATTGTATTTGAAGTTGTTAGAACAACTTGTCTAACTGTAAAGGAGTGGTTATTGGAGATATAAAGACTCTCCTATAATATAAGATATATCAATCTTATACACTTGTGAAATGTATTGAATGAAAATATGTGAGAATAGAAGCATATTATTTTGTGCATAATATTTTATGCAACTTCTAAAAGCTCTACCCATTTTTTGCACATGGTATCAAAGAAGGGAATCCAAATATCTCTTCATAGTCAATTCCATAAAATTGTGATTTATCTCTCAATATTGAATGAAAAATATAAATTTAAAATGTTCTAGAAATATTAGATAGAGGAGAAAAAAACCTAGAAATCATTTGAATATATTTTGTATTTGTATAGTGAGAGTAGTTGAACATAGAAAATGGAGGACGTGAATATGTGGTGCTTTAGAGTTTCATTATGGATTCATTTTTAAACCTATGTTTGGTGATGGATCTAATTTATTAAGATTGATGCAGCTTGGTAAGATGCTTGTTTGAATTGATTTAATGTGTTATTTGATATTCCTAAACCACTTTTTCATTCCAAAAAATTATATTTTATTAGCAATAAGTATATGAAATATGAAATTAAAGATTTGGTAGTTCAAACAAGTGTACAAAAATTGGTAATATGTAGTTTATATTGATTTATGCAAGTGGGTCTTCAATGAAAGGGGACATCTTAAGGTTGTGAGTTTCAATCATCATAAAATTGGGAAGAGTATTGAACTTTCCATATATCAAATCATTGATCAATGGGAATGTTATGTTGAAATTTAAGAGTAAAACAAAAGAATGTTTTCTCGAGGTTAATGTTTGCATGGTTCCTTTTTGAGTTCCACTCAAGATAAGGTTATGCGCAGGACCATCATGGAAAAAATAGGCCCTTAAGTGGCAATGAAAATTCAAAAAAATCAGAGTTAGACAGCTTGACGTAAAAATTTGAATAAGTTATCTATATCATTTCAAAAATATGTAAGAATAGAATTTGTAGCAAATTGAATGTAGTTTCTAAACTACTAGGTTTTAAATCTATTTGGAAAAAAATGAAATTTCAATTTTGAGCACTTAAATTTCAAGGAAAAATAAGTAAAGTGTCTTCGACCACCCTAACCACAATAAAATTATAATTTTTATAAGATTTTAGATATAAGTAGAGGACTCATGTCTCGATGTGATACATATTTTTTTGTAATTTTTTCCAAGTAAATAATTAATTATGAATTTTTATTAGAACTTTTAAAAATATAAAAAATCACATGTCTAACCACCTAAACGGTCAAAAGTTCATGAAATTCAATTTTTTTAATCCTATAGTATGTGAAGCATAGAATGATGCATGTTTGATTCAAAAAATGTGATAACATTTGAAAGCTATAGATGTTTTCAATCACTTAATCAATGGACTTTAGTCATAATTCAAATAGAAAATGAATAATAATTATTTATTAAATTCAAATTAAAGCATAATTTATATTGGTGGAAAGTTGAGAATCTCCTTTAAAAACCATTTTCGTTTCATCAATTTTGGGTTAAAAAAATGTCATAAGCCACATACCCATCATATCGCCACTTTTTGGCCCATCATGATCTTGCACATACCCATAAATATTGTGTTGGTTGAATTTAACGATGATGGTGGCTATAGGTAATGTTTGGATGCTCGCAAGCTAGAGGAATTTATGAAATGGAGCTTTCCATCACACCATCCTACATGTTTGGAGATTGCTTTACCATTGGGCATTAAGCATGATTTTTATTATAATGTTATTCCTATTGGGAAATCAGATTTGATAAATTTGGAGCAACTAGTGAGAAGTGTTAGGGAGAATATGTATAAAAAAAGAAGTACCACTTTTAGAAGTGAAAGAAAAGACTATCGAGCAAAAAATTTAGAGACTTTACACTATTTTTTTGGTGTTGAAGAAAATTCTTCTATTATAGAGATCAATGGACCAATGCTAAAAGTAATATTCAATGCATAACTATGACGTTGTATTTTAGTTGACTTTATTTTTATAACTTTTAATTACAGTAAAAATTAAAATTAATCCAATTATCATTCAATTGAGTCATTTAGTTTAATTTCTAAAATTCTTCATCTATAGATTAAGTGTCTAATGATAGATTTTAGATAGAAGATAAATTGTTATTATTTGTTGTTTAGTATCTCAAAATATTATATTATTTCTCATAGAGATATTTTATGTCATAGTTTAAAAGTCAAGTTATATTATTTTAGAATTGGGTTCATTAATTCTTGTGTCAAAATGTCAAAAAAATATAAAATAAAGATTTCCTCAATTGTAATTGGACACATTATCACATGTACATGACATCCATCTTGAGGGGGTCAATTCTAAAATTCATCTTGAAATTCAATTTTTCTAAGTAGCAACCCACTAGAGGATGGAGGAATATGAGGTTGGAGGACATTTAGCAACCTCTGCCTAGTCACTAGAGATAGGATTGTGAAATTGTATTAGTGAGAATGAATAACTAAGGCCGATGTAGGCACATAATAGACATTCAAATCCTCATGTGGGAAGAACCCATTAAGGTTCAAGCAGAAAAAAGGAAACCTAGATTCAAACATGATACTTTAGATTCTTATAGATCTATCCACTTAACAGCATAATATGAAACTGTGTACACCTAAAATTGGTCACAACATTTAATTAATTAAATACTAGTTATTTAATTAATATTCGACTACATATAAATAAATTTCTAATTTATTTATATTGTTCATATCCTTTAATTCTTCAAATCTAAAAAATCATATTCTTCTAATTTAATTAAATAAACGAATTACTAAAGTTTTTTTTATTTAATTAAGTTTCACTAATCTTAGATTAGGAATTCAAGCACATGTCTACAAATTTTTATGCCACCTCACCAAGGTCACATGAAATTAAATAATTCTAATTTTTAAATTAGAATTATTTTCAAACACATGGCTTATTCCTCACACACTTGATTCTCCCACACATTTGGCATTCAAACACATAGCTTATTCCTCACCACTTGATTCTCCCATCCATTTGGCATGTTGCCCTTGGTCAAGGGGACATTCTAATAATTCTAGTTTTTAATTAGAATTATCTACAACTTTTCATGCCACCTCACCAAGGTCACATGAAATTAAATAATTCTAATTTTTAATTAGAATTATCTTCCACCAATTTTCAAACACATGGTATTTTCTTCCCACACTTGAGTCTTCCATCCATTTGGCATGTTGCCTTTGGTCAAGAGATTCCTCCATCCATTTGGCATGGTGTCATTGGTCAAGGGGACAACTTCTTGATTCTCTTCATCCCCACTGTTCATCCTTCTTGTTTGAATTTGGACTGTCAATCATTGCCACCTCACAAGATGCTTGGAAAAGGCTATAAATACAACCCTTTGGCATTGTATTTTGCATCCACTTTTGAATAGAGTTATCATGCAAGTTTATCGTTTGAGCTTGGGAGCATTATGGAGTCTTATAGTTACATTTTATATCATGTTTTGCATCATAGTTACATCTTAGACTAATACTTTGCTTCATAGTTGCATTTTATGTCATCCTTTGCATCATAGTTGCATTTTAGATTAGTATATTTAGAGTTTGAATTTGAGCATATGTAGAATCATATATAGAATCATATAGATCACCACCATAGTATCCACCACAGTTTTTCCATTCATCATAGTCACCCATCATTCATCATAATCATCCATCATTCATCATAATATCCATCATCATTTCTACCATTTAGTTTCATGTAGGAATTTAATTAGCTTGCATGTTAAATACTAATCTTGTTTCTTAAGTGTCATTCTAATAGCCTTTGTGCACATAGAAATATGAGGGCCAAGAGGTTAAAGGAATCATTAAGAATAGAGGACAATGAGACGTTCTTGAAAGATTCATTAAATTGCAATTTAGAGTAGCTTCTTTTCTTTGAATCTTTAATATAATTCGTTTCATTAAGGTTTGTGTTGATACTAACTTTCCACATTTCACACACACACAAAATGGTGCCCATCATGGGGCCCTGCCCCATTTTTTTAACATTCTAGAAAATTTATATTCGCAAGTTCGGACGTGAGACTTTTGGCGCAATCGACACTTTCTCTGGCGCATATTGCTTTCAGATTGGTGCATATTGTCTTTGTTCTAGCGCATTTTCCACTTTCATTGTTTTTCACTAAATCTGAGAGCTAATACTCTGTGTTTTTGTCTTGCAGGTTTCCTAGATTCGTTGTCAAAGACTTAAACATAAACTACTGACATATTACAAGGGTTGGAAGTGATTTAATTGTTTCCTTTTGGTTAAGCTAGGAACATAGCTTAATTAAAGGATTAATGAACACCATGTCTTTCATGCTAAATGGATGGTAGGAATATGCTCTCCCCTTAACTAGGTGACCAAAAAGCCAGACCCATTCATGTTTATCTGCAAGTGTGAGTGGAGTATATAGCATGTGTTCTCTCTTTATTCATGTGGAATAAAGAGTGATCGAACTACGAGTATACTTGCTTTTGTTTATCTTAGAGGATTTTCCTTGTGGGAAAAAGTAATCACCCAAGGGAACAACCCAACCGGTTGATGAGCCCAAAATATGCTCATAGTTTAGATATCATGGTGTACTTTTAATACCTTTACTTTTGTTGTTCATGGTTGTTTAACTCTTCTGAAACCTTTTATTGGGGGATATCCTGTAGCAATATACTTTCATGTTCCTGTAGCCTATCATGTTGACATATCTATATTTATTACCCCGTTTGACTTCCTAAATGACTGGTATAACGCATGTAGTTTTTGAATGATGAAATATATTTAAATGTGTGATTGATGAATGGATATTGTGTATGTGCCATGCGTCTTTTCTTTCACATCTGTTACCTTGTGTTTTGCAGGTTGTTGAAGAAAGTATGATCGAGTCAAGCGCAGCCTATCTCGGCCATGCAGTAAAGTCCATTTCCTGCACGACTTCGAGGAAGCTCTGGCGAAGACTCTTTGACCGAAACTATTGGGAAGGATTTTAAATGTCAGTTAATCTGGAAAGAGTGGAGTGCTAGATTCGCTCTGGATCGGGTGGAACGGATAAACTCATTTATGAAGTTTGTTCCTCGATTTCAGGATACATTTTACATCCACGTCTTTCTCTGTTAGGGTTAGTTAGTTAGTTGTTTTCCTGATTAAATAAGTGTTCCTCCTGCGCGGTTGAACAAGAGAAGGAAAAAGAAAAGAGATAGATAGAGAAGCAGATTATGTAAGAGTTAGAGTTATAATATGAATCAGAGTTTTTGTTAGTTTTCTGAAGCAGAACAATCAATGTAAATGATTTCACGTTAGGAATAAAAGTTGATGGAGTTCTGAGTACAATCTTTTGTGAAAATTAGTTGATGCTTGCTAAGGGGGCCCACTTAGTAAGTATCTGTAGGAGAGTAGTTGTTTATCCTTTGCTAATTCAAGTTAGATTTCATTTTAGAAAGTTTCAGCACAAGCTCAGTCTTATACTATTCCTGCAGCATCAGAAATCCATCCCTGTGTTTGTTCCTGCAGCATAAGGCCAGTTTATAGTTTGTCTCTCAGTTGTAGCTGTTATGATTTCTGCTTTGGTTAAATTGTGGTTGAGTTAAGAGAACTTTGCATTACCTTCCTGTAGCATAGGTAGAACTTCTTTTCAAGTATTTATTTTCAATAGGTTGTGACTGAAACTGGTTCTTAGTGCACATATAGTGCTGCTCCATTTAAAGTATGTGTTCCCTGGTTTGACAAGTAAATGAATGACCACGAAGAGATGCTAGTCGCCTGCTAGAATGTCCAATTCCCAGGATAGGTTTTGCCGTGATTTTCATATCCTTTTGTGGGCATGACCATTTTTGGTGCCGTTGTCGGGGATGGTGTCAATCTAAGAACCTGCTATAGTCATTGTTAGCAGTAGTTTAGTCAGTTGTTCAAGTATTTTCAAATTCCTTTAAAATACCATCCATTTTCGTTGCATGCATAGAAAAAAGAGACGCTCAGGGAAGATTTCTCCCTAATTTTCCATCCATTGCTAAGAAAGTTGAACCAGCTTATAGCCTATTTGAGGATGAAAGAGACTTAAATATTGACCCATTTGCTAAAGATTTGTGTGCTAACTTGCTATTCGGCCCAATTGACGAAGAACCTGAAGAAAATCCATTTTCTTTTATACTTGCTCAAGTGAACATAGCACGTAATCCACCTAATCAACCTCCTAATTTTGAATTCCCCATTGTTGCTCAACAAGGCAATGACAATCTTAAGAATATTCCTTCTTCATTACTTCCCAAGTTCTATGGTTTAGTTATAGAAGACCTAGAGACCTTCTTGTTCGAGTTTGATATCCTCTGTCGCAGTTATGACTACACTTCAGATGCTCACAAACTGAAATTGTTTCCTGCTACCTTGAAGGAGGGAGCTCTCAGATGGTTCATGAGTTTGGGAAGGGGTGTTGTTGATAGTTGGGCAGCCATACAAATAAAATTTCTTGAGAAATACAAGGAATATTGTAAGAGTGGTAGTAAAGGTGATGATATATTCAGAATTCAACAGAAGGAGGATGAGAGCCTGGAGGATTATATATCAAGATTCTTGTTTTCTCTGAAAAAGAATTCAGACCACACTCTTAATGAAGAATCCCAGAAATTACTTTTTCTAAGGGGAATCAATGATACCTGTATAGATGCCTTGGACCTGATGGGAGGCAGAGATATCACCCAAGCATCTTGGGATGATATCAAGAAGATATGTCTCAATTACTCTCAAGCAAATGTGAAGAAGGGTAGAGGTCATCAAGCTACAGTGGGAAAGTCTTCTTCCAGTGGAGTCTCCCGGATGGAGATCACAAATTTGCTGTCTAATTTCAAGCAAGACATCATAAACAACATGGCTACACAGTTTGATACCATGCAAGCTCGCAAGAAACATGCGAAGGCTGAGGCAATCCTAGCTGAGTTCTATCCACATTGTAGACAGAAGAAACGTGACTGCAGATGCAAGATGGTGGCCAACATGGAGGCTAAACAGTTACCTACTGATTTTAAGATGATAGAAGATGATGATGACCAAGTCTTCTTTGTTGCACAAAGGAGACCATGGGCTCCAAGACAAGGTATGCCTCAAGATCCTTTGACTTTTGGTAATCCTTACTCTAATTATAATAACCAATGGCAACCTACATATGGCCCATCTCCACCGTGGAATGCTCCTCAACCATACTGGCCTAACTATCAGAGCCCTCAATGGAAACCCCCTCAAGGAGGTTGGCAGCAGCCACAAGGACAATGGACTCCACCTCCAGGTAACTGGCAGCAGAACCCTCAATGGAGAGGTTCTCAGCAATGGCAGAACCAACCCCCTGGATTCTTGCAGTCTTAGCAACCATAACCTCCGGCCCTTATGCCTCCTCCTGCAGCACCTGCAACAAATACAGGCCCTCCAAAACAAACGCCTATGCCTACTCAACCATTGCCAAATCCTAATAATAAGCAGCAATAACAACAGCAACCTATGTATTCTACAGAAGCCAACCAGTATCCAGCTTATGCCCTGAATATCAATGATATTCATCTCAGGTTTGGAACCACTCTCCCTGCTCCACAGCCACCTGTAATTACATAGATTCCAGACTCTACCGCTGAACAACCTACTGATCATGCAGAATATATACCTGTATTAGCTACTGCCTCTAAGGAACCTATCCTGCAGCCTCAAGTTACACCACCTTTTCCTCAGAGATTGTAAATTACTACACCCAAGACCATTGAAGAACCTACCTTTGATATTTTGGAGCAGTTAAAGAATGTACAAGTTCAAATTCCTCTTTTTCAAGCTATTAAAGATGTTCCAATCTATGGAAAAGCCATTAAAGAGGCATGTTTGAAGAAACAAGGAAGAAAGAAAAAGGATCCCCAAACTATCCATGTTCTAGGACAGTTAGCCGATATTATGTTGGGGAAGGTTGTCATTCCAAAATATACTGATCCTGGAAGTCCTGTGGTAAAAATAAATATCAATGGTCAAGTAGTAAGAAATGTTTTGGTTGACCTAGGTGCAACCATTAATGTGATGACCAAGCACACTATGGAGTGTTTGAATATCCCAAACATTAGGTCTACACCGACTGTCCTGCAGCTTGCTGATAGTTCCACGGTTACACCTAATGGAGTGATAGAAGATGTCATTGTCACCCTTGAATCTTGGGAATACCCTATTGATTTCACCATATTGTCCACTAAGGCAACCTTAGGAGGATATCCTATTATCCTAGGCAGACCCTGGTTAGCTATAGCTGATGCCCTTATAGGATGTCGTTCAGGAAACATGACAATTTCTGATGGTTAGTAAAGAAAGAAATTGGCTTTATACCCACCTGCACAACCTCTGCCAAATTTTTCTCAACCAATTTGGCCAGATATAGCAGAGGAAACTAAAGAAGTCAATTCATTAGCTCAGTTAATGATGCTACAAACTAATCCATTTTCCCAGCTTCAGAGTGAAGATAACCTGCTTCTACATATTTTGCAGTTTAGTTCTAATTTGAATAGCCCATCTACTTTGGACAGTCGTTCTCAGCAATGTTTCCTGCAACAACTGAATCCTGAGAGCCATCATGAATTGCTATTATGTGATATACAGGAACCACCTTTTTCAGCAACTTCAATGAATGATCTCACCAAACAGATAGAAGTATCTCCAGGCCGTTGTCTGCATATTAATAATAAGTTGCTTCCATCTCAACAAACACCCCTAGCCACAATGCTGTAAGCCCACCATAGAGCTTTTGCATGGGACTATGGAGATATGAAGGGTTTAGACCCAAAACTCTATACACATCGCATATATATTAACAGTGACTTCAGACCTATCATGCAGCCTCAAAGAAGAATTAATCCAGCTTTGAGAGAAATTGTTAAAGAAGAATTGCAGAAAATGTTAACAGCTGGCTTTATCTACCCAATCTCCGATAGTCAGTGGGTTTCCCCATTGGTCATTGTTCCTAAGAAAGGAGGAAAATGGAGGGTATGTGTAGATTACAGAGAGCTCAACTTGGCAACAAAGAAAGATTACTTTCCTCTTCCATTCATTGATCAAGTTCTAGATAATTTAGCTGGGAAAAAGTACTTCTCATTCTTGGATGGCTTTAGTGGGTACAATCAAATCAAGATTGCTCCTGAGGATCAAGAAAAGACTACTTTTACATGCCCTTGGGGAATGTTTGCCTATTCAGTTTTGTCTTTTGGTCTTGTAATGCTCCGCAACTTTCGGAGAGGGCAGCATAAGTATCTTCTCAGACATCTCATATGATTGCATGGAAATATACATGGATGACTTCACTGTTTATGGTACGAAATTTGAGGAAGCTCAAGCCAACTTGGAGAAAGTACTACAGAGATGTGAAGATCGCAACCTATCGTTGAATAGTCAAAAGTGCTTCATGATGATGCATGAAGGAATAGTGCTTGGTCACTATATTTCTACTACAGGAATTTAGGTTGATCCTGCTAAGATTGAGGTCATCTCTAAGTTACCCTCTCCTGCTAAGCAGAAAGAGGTACGGAGTTTTCTAGGCTATGCTGGATACTATAGAAGATTCATCAAGGACTTCAGCCAAACAGTAGGCCCCTTATACAGTCTGCTGAAGAAAGATGTAGATTTTTCTTGGACAGAGGAATGTGAAAAAACATTTCTTGACTTGAAAGTCACCCTTACACAGGCACCTATTCTAAAAGGACCTGATTGGTCACTTCCATTTCATATTCATACTGATGCATCGGATTATGCCATTGGAGCAGTGTTAGGGCAGAAAGATGGGTCAACAAAACATGCACTCTACTACATAAGCAAAAATCTGCAAGGGGCTGAATTAAACTACACTGTTACAGAAAAAGAAACGTTGGCAATCATCTATGCCCTCAATAAATTCAGGCATTATATCACCGGTTATCAGATATTTTTCCATACTGATCATGCAGCCATCCGGTATCTCATGAACAAAGCCTCAATATCCAGGAGACTAGCAAGATGGTCATTGCTGATGCAGGAATTTGACATTACAATTGTAGACAAGCCAGGTAAAGCCAACATGGTTGCTGATTTCCTTTCTAGAATTCAAAGGCAAGATGACTTTGCACTTATTAAAGACTCCTTTCCTGATGAGCACCTGTTTGCAATCAAGGTTATTCACCCATGGTATGCTGATATAGCAAATTATCTGGAAATAGGAAGAACTCCTCCTCACTTCTCCCCTAAGGAAAAGAGATTATTGGTAGAGAAAAACTTTAACTTTTCTTGGATTGCAGATTGCATGTTTTATAGAGGGCCAGATCAAGTTATGAGGAGATGTGTACAAGAGGAGGACACTCATGATATACTGCATATAAGCCATGATGAGCCGTGTGGTGGACATTTTGCTGTCAAAAGGACAGTAATGAAAATTTTAAATACTGGTTACTATTGGCCAACTCTGCATAGAGATGCAGCCAAATATACCAGGAGGTGTGACAGATGCCAGAGGATGGGAAGACCAACCCGATCTGATGAGATGCCTCTATTTCCACAGGTTGTAGTTGCACCATTCAACAAATGGGGACTGGATTTTGTAGGACCAATTGATCCACCTTCCAATGGTAAGTCCTACATCCTTGTATGCACAGATTATGTCACAAAATGGGTAGAGGCTAAACCTATGAAACATGCTAGGGATAATAAAGTGGCTGAATTCCTCTATGAAGAAATATTTACTAGGTTTGGTGTCCCTAGGGAAATAGTGACAGATCAAGGAGCACAATTTACTTCTACACTTATCACAGCTTTAGTCAATGAATACAACATACGGCACATGAAATCAACTCCTTATCACCCCCAGGCCAATGGTCAGGTTGAGGTCACCAATAGGGACATCGAGGCCATTTTGACTAAAACTATAGATTTACATAGGAAGGACTAGGCCACAAGGTTACCAGAAGCTATATGGGCCTACCGTACTACCTGGAAGACTGCTACATGATATACACCTTTTGAAATGGTGTATGGTAAAACAGTTGTGATGCCAATAGAATTTGAACATAAGACTCTAAGAACATCATTAGAGATGGATATGGACTTAACAAATGCACAAAAGGACAAAATCATCCAGCTCAATGCTCTGGATGAGCTCCGAAAGAATGCCCTGCAGCACACTGAGATAATACAAAATCAGAGAATAAGGTGGCATGATAAATACATTAAGGAAAAGAAATTCAAAGTAGGAGATTAGGCTCTGCTTTATGATTCATGATATAAGGATAGTCCAGGCAAATTACAAACCAGATGGTTGGGCTGGTATGAAATTGAGACTGTATTTGCTAATGGTTCAGTTCAACTTGTTACAATTGATCCTGTTAGATTCAAGCTGTTAGTTAATGGACACCACCTCCAGTTGTACCATAAACCAGTCTCAAAAGAAGAATTCATGCAGCAGTTCGTTCAGGATCTTGCCACTAATTCTCTTGCAGCCAAAGGCTTTAGCCTTTCTCCTATAGCTTCACCATAATTTTGTAATGCGTGCTCATAATAAAGGTTTCCTTTTTAAGAAAACCCCTTTTTCTTCACTCCCACTTGTCGCCACATTTCACTTCTTTCTCTTCCGTCCCATCCATCCATTCCATTCATTCATCTCGTCCGCCCACATCACCCATCCACCTCATTTGCCCACACCACCCTTAATTATGATCTCATTCCCAACTGTCATCTCATGCCGAGGCCATCATCTTTCTTAGCACGTACAAGAATTTAATGAAAAGTACACAATATCTTTTGTTATCGCATTATTGATTTATTTCATTTTATTTATTTACTACTATGTTTGTATTAGTCATTATTACCCGATCTTCACCTATTCTTTAGTACATGTGTGGACACATGTCATACTTTAAGTAGGGGGCGGGATAATCCACTTTTCAAACCTGTCCTTTCGCCGTTGTCACAACTGCTCAGATAATCTTTCATTATTATTTTCTGGTACTTTCCAAATATGATCGCATGTCCTTTTCATTGCATGTTTTTCATTGTAAATCAATTAAAACTGCTTGTTCAAGAAGTTCATTTTTGAAAAAAGAAAGGAAAAGTGACAGCGGGATAGAAAGAACCAAAACAGAAAGGGAAATTCTTGGATTTTCATAAAAGAGTTGAGTTCAGCTAAGGCAAAACTGTGAACATGGGTGGTCAGCTGGTAAGACATGAGCCTGTAGCTCATGAGTTATTAATGCAAAATCCTCAAACAGCCCAAGCATTCAGCCTCTGTGGTTGGCTGAAATACTTTTTGAGTTTAAATGCTTTCAATGAGGAGGTTGTAGGCGAATTTTTCAAAACCCTTTCCGAAGGAGAGGCTACAGTATGGGGTCTAACAGTAGCGGTAACTGAAGAAATAATTACAGAGGTAACTAGGCTTCCAGCCATTGGAGAAATTTTTTCTTTGGATGTTGTCTCTACAAGGGAAGAATTTACAATACCCACTGATGGATCTTTGGAAGTTTCTAAGTAGGGATGCAAGCGAGTGTCGTTGCCTCCTCCATATACAAAATACACTGCTTTCATAATTAGGTATTTAACATGTGAAGGTTGTTTCTCTTACCTGCATTCTTACCATTTCAAATTGCTAAGTCATATGAGGCATGGGTTAGCTGTAAATGTTCTGAACTTTTTGTTAAAATTTCTGGAACAATGTGCCCACAGAACCCAACAGGGGAAGGATAATTCTATTGCTCACCATGGCCTTATAAAACTGTTGATTAAACGCTCTTTGAGAGATGTATCACCTCTTTCCTGGCAAGAATTTGTTGCCCAAAAGAGCCTCCAACTTCTAGAACCCCCTAGGGAACTTACCCCACGGCCTCAAAAAAAGAAAGCAGAAATAGCGTCTACCAGTAGGAGAACAGGGCAAGGGTCATCTACTCCTACAGCACCTGGTCCTGCAGCTCTTACACCAGAATCCTCTACCCGGGTACAAACTAGGTCTGCTAGTAGGAGAGAAAAAGGAAAAACTAAGGCAGGAGAGTCATCTGGGGCGGAACAAACCCCGAAATCTGACCCTCGTTCTCAGAAAGGCAACGCTCTTTTCCTACAGCATCTTCCCCTGCAGTAGTTTCTCCTACATCAACACCTATTGCCATCACCAGTTCACCATCAACCTCTGATAAGGCAGAACCTTCTAGGCAATTCATAAAAAGAAAGGCTACAAGAGCACCTTCGGCAGCCGCAACATTGCCAAGAAGAGTTTTCACAAGAAAACAATGTAAAGCCTCCCCTGCTTCACCTCAACCTGAGGTTATTATAATTTTAGAAGAATCTGTAGAGTTTGAATATGATGTTTCTCAGAATGTGTCTGAGAGTGTTGCATAGAGTTCATTTGATATTCTTGAAGAAGAACAAATTGAGACAAGGGAAGTTGAGCATAATGAAAGGGGGGTACCAAGTCTCGATGACTTGGCTGTTGCGGCTATGCAGATTTCAGAGGAAGCATAGTCTTCTCCACTACAGCAACAGGAATTCATCCTGCAGCAAGAGGAGGAACAGACTGAACAATTGGACGTAGCCAATGAAGCTTCATTTTCCCTTGCCACTTGTCAAGCCATTGTTGTCTACAAAAAGACATTTTTGATTGAATTTTTGGAATATTTCAAAGCTACATAGAGACCAGTTACATTGCAAACCCTGAGTTTCCACCACCTAGCCTAGACTGAAATGCAACAAAATCTTTGGGAGGAAGAAAAGAAGAAACTAAAAAAGGAAATTGAAAGGCAGAAACAGGAAATTCAAGAGTTAAAGGAGAAAATGGATGAAATGCTGAAGGTAACTAGTCAGATTATGGAATGCAGACCACCACCCAGAGTTTATGCTCTGTGCCTCAAAGAACAATTCTTGTGGTTCCAGCTAATGAGAATTTCCAAAAATCAAGATCCTATTATTCACACTGCTAAAGAATTCTATGATGCATACCAGGCAGCTCCTAATTGGCTAAGAAATTCTTTGTGCGAATTTTATTTACATGGTTTTATAATTCCATTTGAAACAGAGTGGAATCCCCTTCTGTACATTGGTGACATCCATTTGAGATCACTTATGTCTTGGGAATCAAATGAAGCAAATTATGGCAGGCAATGGGAAGTATATGAAGAAGCCAAAAGGAATGAGCCTGTTCCATTGTGCCCTGAGAGTTCAGACCCCCATACAATGTTGAAAACCTAGCATACTGTGGCATATGGCTTTAATAATGATACAGTCAGGATGAAAATATTTGATCTTAGAAAATAGGTATATGAGGAGTTTCAAGAACAGACATACTCATTTTGGAAGCTATCATATTCCAGAATTGAGAAGAGGTGGGAGAGATTAACTATTGGGTTAAGAAGGTATGAGCCTCACAGTCCCCTGAATTTTACGGCAGCTCTCAAATGATCAAGCAGATACATACAATTGGGCCTTCAAAAGAGGTTTGAATTGTGGTTTCCATTGACATTTAGACCTCCTGTGCTAATGTGGCCTCTTTATCCCTACCAAGCTACAAATATTAATGAAGATACAGAAGCTCTTAGGTATGAAAGGTGGCAGAGTTTCAGAGCTTTTTGTTACAAATTTGGAACTCCATTTCAGGAACATGCCTCAACCACTGATTTCAGAGTGACCACCAGGAAGTTTAATGCTGGAGGACCAGCATTGGGTTAAGTAGGGGATAAATGATGAGCCCAAAATATGCTCATAGTTTGGATATCATGGTGTACTTTTAATACCTTTACTTTTGTTGTTCATGGTTGTTTAACTCTTCTGAAACCTTTTATTGGGGGATATCCTGTAGCAATATACTTTCATGTTCCTACAGCCTATCATGTTGACATATCTATATTTATTACCCCGTTTGACTCCCTAAATGACTGGTATAACGCATATAGTTTATGAATGATGAAATAGATTTAAATGTGTGATTAATGAATGGATATTGTGTATGTGCCATGCGTCTTTTGTTTCGCATCTGTTACCTTGTGTTTCACAGGTTGTTGAAGAAAGTATGATCGAGTCAAGCGTAGCCTATCTTGGCCCTACAGTAAAGTCCATTTCCTGCACGACTTCGAGGAAGCTCTGGCGAAGACACTTTGACCAAAACTGTTGGGAAGGATTTTAAATGTCAGTTAATCTAGAAAGAGTGGAGTGCTAGATTCGCTCTAGATCAGGTGGAATGGATAAACTCATTTATGAAGTCTGTTCCTCGATTTCGATATACATTTTACATCCACGTCTTTCTCTGTTAGGGTTAGTTAGTTAATTTTTTTCCTGATTAAATAAGTGTTCCTCCTGCGCGAGTGAACAAGAGAAGGAAAAAGAAAAGAGATAGATAGAGAAGCAGATTATGTAAGAGTTAGAGTTATAATATGAATCAGAGTTTTTGTTAGTTTTCTAAAGCAGAACAATCAATGTAAATGATTTCACATTATGAATAAAAGTTGATGGAGTTCTGAGTACAATCTTCTGTGCAAATTAGTTGATGCTTGTTAAGGGGGCCCACTTAGTAAGTATCTGTAGGAGAGTAGTTGTTTATCCTTTGCTAATTCAAGTTAGATTTTATTTTAGAAAGTTTCAGCACAAGCTCAGTCTTATACTGTTTCTGCAGCATCAGGAATCCATCCCTGTGTTTGTTCCTGCAGCATAAGGCCAGTTTATAGTTTGTCTCTCAGTTGTAGCTGTTATGATTTCTGCTTTGGTTAAATTGTGGTTGAGTTAAGAGAAATTTGCATTACCTTCCTGTAGCCTAGGTAGAACTTCTTTTCAAGTATTTATTTTCAATAGGTTGTGACTGAAACTGGTTCTTAGTGCACATATAGTGCTGCTCCATTTAAAGTATACGTTCCCTGGTTTGACAAGTAAATGAACGACCACGAAGAGATGTTAGTCACCTGCTAGAATGTCCAATTCCCAGGATAGGTTTTGCTGTGATTTTCATATCCTTTTGTGGGCGCGACCACCAGTAACATGCTAAATACAAGCGACTTCCAGCTGGTATATAAATGTGGATACTAGAAAAAAGGCTAGTATCATGAGGATAGTTCCGATGAGAAGGGAAGCAATGGTCTCTCACCACATGGATTATCCCCCACAAACAGAATATTTGTACTAGAACCCTTGTTATAGTTTTTCCAAAAACCTTTATCTATTCTTTGGTGCAACAACGGTCATTGCAAAGGCATCCACATTCTCGCAATTTTTAGTAGAGATGATCAACCTGCCATGGGAGTTTTATGGGGGTTGGAAGCTTGGTTGACCTGAGAAGTGAGTGCATTGTAAGGGGGAGCCCGTGTGGCGAAGCTTATGAATTCATTTGCTAAGAATAAGTGTGGTTGGGGTAAAACCCCCGTGGAATCCAAAAGAATATAGTCTTTCACAGCCTTAGGATTGTACATTGCTTGATGTGTCTTTATCAAAGTATTTTCAAAACCAATTTCAATCACAAACATCACATGTTGAAAGTGAAAACCTTGATTCAGAAAAATATTCATCAAAACAACCAAGTCTCTAACTAGAAAATCTGAAGAATCAAACAAACTTCCAAGAAACGATCTTATTCTCCCAGTTTGGCACATCTTGTAACTTTTATGGCATAGTTTGCCTCTATTCCGGTGCAGTTTGCCTCTGTTTTGGTGCAGTTTGCTTCTATTTTGGCACAGTTTTCCTCTATTTTGGCATAGTTTGCAAACCACAAAACCAGTGACCTAGATTCATCTCTTGTTTGACAGTGAGTCTTATCCTGGGAATCCTTGGTAGTGTTCAACCATTCCTTAGGCACAATAGAGTTTGAACATGTGCTTTATCAAATGATCTCACGAAAGATTAAAATCTGGAAGACCAAGTCCAAAGTTCTTAGTCCTAGAGAACATCAAAACCATCTTTCAACACTCTATGAATTTAGAGAGAGGTTGGTCTTCAATTTCTTCAAAAGATCTTCAAAGAACAATCCCAACTTATACTCATTTTACTATTGTCAAAATCCAAGACTTTTCCAAATATTTGAGTATCTTGTATAGGAATAAAATTTATCTCTGGTTTCATGGTTTGAACTCAATTTCAAAACTTTCTCAAGTCCAAAATCATCCCTTAGGTACCTTAGAATGTAAACTTGTTAAAATAGACATCTAAAAGTGGAATTATTTAACCTAGACCAATATCTAACATCTCAAAGTACCAAAATCATCAAATTTATCACACCTTTGATTATTAAGCCTAGTTTCATCATCGGGATTTATCATCCTCTCATCACGAAACGAAGCTATATAGTCAAAACAAACTTAGTCTCATTAAAATTTGTCATTCTATTTTACTTAGTTGTAATCCTTGGTACTTTTCCAAAACTTAGATCAAATTTTAGTCTAAACTATAACACTTGTATGCCTATTCAAACAAGGTTGCAAAAACCAAAGCTCAAGGAAAAAGGACTCGAAAATCAAAACGTTAAAGAGCCAAACATTGAAACTCCAAACATTGAAACTCCAATCATTGAGACTCAAAACACCGAAACTCAAAACAATGAAACACAAAATGCCATGGTGGCTAAGGCTAAAGAGAATCCTTTTTGTGGACTCGACAACACTAAAGGGGAAGAAGTAACCAAAGAAGATATTCAACATGTTGAACAAGACTCCAATTTCCAAAAATGTTTAGAAAATATTTTTGAAAGAAATGGGGAAAAATACCTCCTTATGTTAGTGAAGTACCCTAAATCTGCAATGAAAGACCAACCTCAAAAACTCATTAGAAGGGTTAGTCTAAACACACAAATCTGCAAATACCTCCATGAAATAAAATACCTATGCTAAAGAAATGCCACAAGTAACAAAACAACATCAAAAAGACATTTCAAAAGCATGATAATCACCTATTCCATGTTGGATTGGTGTCACATGTGCTAGTGACCCTTTCCCAATCCTTGATCAAAGCTTAAGATGAAAATGCTATGAAGATGGTGGAGTGATGATGAACAAGATCAAATCTCAAATGAAGAGAGTAACCTTGCATAAAATTGTGGATCTATGAATGAGAATGAAGACCTCATTTTATAGATTTTCTTGATGAGAGATTGGCCAAGATGGTGAATGTGGGACTAAATATCCTCCAATGAGAAGATGACACTTGTCAAGTGATGATTGGTTGATGTATGTGCAAGATTTGGGAAGAGTGCCCATGAGAGGGAAAATTCAAATTCAAATTTGCAATAAATTTTGAGAGGGGGACAAGAAAAACAACAATAAATGCAATGTTTGACTTGTCATGTTGAGGGAAAATGAGTGTTTTAATAAATCAATAAAATTGATTTATTGTGCAAGTGGCTAGATCTAGATAATGCAAGTGGGATGGGATTAACATTTAATCAGGGTTAGATGATGATTATGCTGATTTAATGCTGATTAGATTATTTGACTTTCAAGACTTTGATAATTGATTTATTTAAATCAGAAAATGATGGAATATGATTTAGGATTTGATTTAAATGAAGTCTTGATTTATTTAATTAAGTGGATGATGCAAGATGAAGGTTGAATGATAATGTTTATTTGAATGGATGAAAATGCACTTGATTAATTGATGAATGGTCCTAATGCAACATCTAATTTGACTGAATCCGATCGAATGCATAATGTTAATTTTGCATGTCTACATTTTGCCCCTCTTTGAAGCAATGTACTTGTTGCGTTGGTTCAAAGAATAAACTTGCCGCGATCAAAATTTAAAAAATTTCTGATTTTTTGGATGCCCCAGCGGAAAGAAGTACACTGGTACATTGCCCCCTCGAGAGATCGAGCGAAAAGATTCGATTTGAGGGTCGATCTCGCGATAAAGAGGTTCAAAATGGATGGTTATGGATGACGATGCAAATGAGATGATTTCAAGATGCTTAGAATAACAAATCTATATTATCCTAAACAACTTAAATGATGATATGATGTGATATGTTATGATTATGTGATGGATGTTTTATGCAGATGCTTAGACTAATAGATCTATATTATGATGATGATGATGCAAATGCAATGCATGTGAAATGATCGATGTTTCCTATGATGTATGATATGAATGATATGTGGTATGCTGACAGTTTTCTAGATGCAGAATGGATGCATGATGGATGCATTGGTGATGATGATGCTAACGGTTTGTGGATGCAGGATGGATGCATGATGGACTATTCATGATGCAATGTTAGCGTGGAAATGAGATGATGACAAAAGGATCCAACAAGTCCATGATTGGTCGAGACTTTATTAGAGATGATGATGATAGATGATGATGATGATTTGCTTATCAAGGATTGGGATTTTCAAAGGGTCACTTACTTTATTTTTGATAACACACCTAAGTACGATGCATCAAGGTATAAAGGACTAGGATGGCGTGGTACTTAGTGTGATGGAATTTGACTCGAAAAATAGGTAGGAGTATTCTTGTTCACACTTGACATACAGAAACCTTGCTAGGATGCACTTTAGAAATCTCAAACATCTCGGACCAAAACACGGAAAGGTATAACCAATCAATGCAATAGTCAACAAGCTATCTAAAACATCCTCCATACATGTCTAACAAAGCAAGTATTCGCCAAGTTATTTTACAAGAACGTCCAACAAGCACAGCAGACAAAAGATAATGATCATTGCCCCATTCCTATCTCTCTAAATCCTTCGTTCGGATATCATCGAGAGGTCCTTGGACTGAGCGCAATAAGATAAGTCAAAAGAAAAAGACCAAGTACACAAACAAGTTGATGTTCTTCAATACCGCTAACCAAAAGGGAATGTGCTTTTAAGGATAAGAACCGAAACTTATTGCCAAAAGATAATGCCCATTGTAGGAAGGATACATCCTAGGACATGTTAGTGGATGGCGGCACGTCATTTTGTTTATCCAAAATGTTCTTTCTGATAACCAATGCCCCTTGTAGGAAGGATTCATCCTACGACATGATGTTATCAGATGATTGATATGGGATTGTTTGGATGATGGACTATCGACACAAAGACTTGACCAATTTGTTTACATACTGACTGAGACTTGAGACTTGATGCTTTTGAGTTTTACTTTTAACCTGCTAGACTTGTTCCTAACTGTTTCACCAAAGGTTGAGGATGATGATCAGTTTATTATGAATGGTGTTTATTGCGGGTGCAAGAGAGATGAGGCGGATGGATTTTTTCAAATATTTGGATGTTTTTGGAATTTTGCAATGTTTTGAGGCTATTTTTGGTATTTTTTCGAAGTTTTACAAATGTTTTGCGATTTTTAGTTTCCGATGTTTTGAGATTTTAGAGATTTTGACCAAGAGATTAACCTAAAGACCTATCCTAGGGGCCTACCGGGGGCTGATCAGCAGGATGAGCCTTGCCTACGTTATACCCACCACAGAACACGTAGTTCGGTGGCGACTTGACCCGATTCTGAGATGAAGATATACATGATGAAATGTTAGTTTTATTTTAGCCGAACTCTAAAGGAGTACGACCTAAATGTCTCGGGGGATGATCAAAGATCAACCTTGCCTCACGTTCAAGCTTTCGAGCTGGCGTGAGTTCGACAAGGCGACTATGTTTTGACTTTTTGAATGACTTTTTGACCTGTTTTGGATTTTGATATGTTTGAATGTTTTTGGATTATATG